>WNWK01051771.1:0-12378 GCA_009830355.1 Cherax destructor | reverse complement strand
TGTAGTCTAGCTCAGAATCGCCACCAGGTACCCCGGGATATCTGTGTTCAAAAAATTTTGTGATAAAAAAAAGGCCTTATTCCTAGGCTTTATTGAACACAGAATCCATGGTACATGTCTGCAACAGAAAAAACAGAGGATAAATTAATATGCTGCGGGACAGGTGTTGGTGCTTTGTCCTCAGAAAAGCTATGCTACTGGCAATATTTAAGTTACCATGTAATCTGCATCACGAATGTATCTGTGTAAGAGAAACCCAAAATGTGCGGGGCCCGTCGCTGTACTATGTTTGTTGTTATTGTAAGGGGCCCCTGAGGTGGTGCAGTATTGTGTCCTGCTGCGGCTCCCCACAAGAGCGGTATCACTACACACAGTACTCGCTCCCATCCTGTTCCTCATCCTCATATCCGACATAGACAGAGATGTGAGCCACAACACCGTGTCTTTCTTTGCAGATGACACCAGAACTTGCATGACAGTGTCCTCAATTGAAGACACTGCAAGACTCCAGGCGGACATCAACCAAATCTTTAAATGGGCTGCAGAAAACAATATGAAGTTCAATGGTGAGAAATTTCAACTACTCCGATATGGAAAATGTGAGAAAATTAAAACTATATCGGAGTATAAAACAAATTCCAACCACACAATAGAGTGAAAAACTAATGTAAAAGACCTGGGAGTGATAATGTCAGAGGATCTCATTTACAGAGACCACAACATTGTATCAATCGCATCTGCTAGAAAAATGACAGGATGGATAATGAGAACCTTCAAAACTAGGGATGCCAAGCCCATGATGACACTCTTCAGGTTGCTTGTTCTATCTAGACTGGAATATTGTTGCATATTAACTGCAACAAAATGTACAGAGAACCTTCATGGCACACAACTGTGATTATTATTATTATTATTATAATCAAAGAAAGCGCTAAACTGACAAGGGTCATACAGTGCTGCGGGGCAGAAAATAGTGCTGGGGCTATAAACAGGGGATCAGAGGTGAGGGGAGAAATGGGGAAGAAGAGACACTAAGGGCTATGTGTCAAAGTTCGTATAGTAAAGCAGTTGCTGACAAAAAGTAAAAAAGTGACTGTAAGTCAAAGGTAGGGCCGTCTGTAAGAAGAGAAGATAAGGTAAGAGTGGTAGGGTGGCGGCATCGTTGGAGGCAAATCCTGGGAGCTCGCTGGTAAACCGGGCAATCTACAAGAAAGTGAAAAACCAAAATAGGGACCTGACAAATCTCACAGAGAGGAATAGGGTGTCATTCCAAGATACTCATGGGTAAGGCGACTACGGTCAATGCGGAGACGGGAGAGCACAGTATCCAGAGTATACAGCAACGGTGGAAAGAAGATGGCCACAAACCTAAAAGCGGTTTAATAGAGTGCAATTTGGTATTACCTGGAGTTTACCTGGAGAGAGTTCCAGGGGTCAACGCCCCTGCGGCCCGGTCTGTGACCAGGCCTCATGTTGGATCAGGGCCTGATCAACCAGGCTGTTACTGCTGGCCGCACGCAGTCCAACGTACGAACCACAGCCTGGCTGGTCAGGTACCGTTATTCCTGGAGGAATAACAGTATAACGAATAACAGCTGAACGAATTTTGGGCCCTTGTAACCCGACACATACTGGGAAAAACTGGGAGAGCAACACCTGGAGCTCTCCCTGATTGCCCCTGAGGCCACGAATATTCCATTGTAAGTAAGACATAGATAAGGAGAGACAGACAGACAGACATATAGACAGACATGTTTATGTATAACAGTGAAAACAAATAAAGCCAAGGCAGTGCACGATCATAAAGTGTCATTCCACTGCTGCACTATCAGCAGTGGAGTGACACTCGTCTTACACCGTGCTTCAAGGAGTTTCATATATACTCCAGCATGTCTAAACCATTGCTGGGACCTATAAATACTTTGTATATATTTCTAGACAATAGTATGTGACCAAGGCAGGTGAAAATGTTCACCTATCAATTTGTTTGTGACTACAATGGGCCCTTGAAAATCGTCCATAATCCGTTCCTGAGAGTCCGCCTATTTTCAAAATGGACGACTTTCAAAACCATTTTCCCCATAAGAAATAATGTAAATCAAATTAATCCGTTCCAGACACCCAAAAGTATGTAAAAAAAATTTTTTTTTACATAAAATGAGCATTTATCTACACAAAACAATGAGATATATACTGTACATAATATAAAATAGTAATAAATTGACACTTACCTTTATTGAAGAGTTGTTGATGTGTGGAAGAAGGAAGGAGGGAAGAGGAAGGTGGTGTTGCTAGTGTTTGGAAGGGGAATCCCCTTCCATTAACACTTCAGGTACCAAGTCCTTTTCTGGGGTTACTTCCCTTCTTTGTTTTTTAATGCCACTAGGACCAGGTTGAGAGTCACTGGATTCCTTTCTTGCAAAATAACTGTTCAGAAAGGTCTGTTTCTGGCGGTTCTTTAAAATGTCCCTAAAATGTGACCAGACATTGTCATTGAACATGTCACATACACGGCCTGCAACAGCTTTGTCAGGGTGATGCTCCTCCACAAATCTTTCCATCCTAGTCCACACTGTACACATCTCCTTAATCTCTGAAGAAAGCAACTTCTTCCTTCTCCCTTCCTCCTCCTCTGAAGCAAATTCCTGAGCTCTGGTCTGTTGTTCTTGCAGTTTAAGGTCCAGCAGCTCTTCAGTGGTTAGTTCTTCATTGTGGTCCTCCACCAACTCTTCCACATCCTCACCACTAACCTCCATCCCCATGGACGTCCCTAATGCCACAATTGATTCCACAACTGGCATAGGGCTGTCAGAGTCAGCCCCAAACCCTTCAAAATCCCTCTCTTGGACACAATCTGGCAACAATTTTCTCCAAGCAGAGTTCATCGTCCTGGGAGTCACTTCCTGCCAAGCCTTACCTATAAGGCGTATGCAATTAAGGATATTGAAGTGATCTTTCCAGAACTCTCTTAGGGTCAATTCAGAGTCTGAGGTTATGTCAAAACACCTTTGAAACATTGCTCTGGTGTAGAGTTTTTTGAAGTTTGAAATGACCTGCTGGTCCATGGGCTGGAGGAGAGGAGTGGTATTAGGGGGCAAGAACTTCACTTTGTTGAACTTAAAATCCTTCACCATTTGCTCTTCCATGTCTCGAGGATGAGCAGGAGCATTGTCCATTACCAGGAGGCACTTGAGGTCCAATTTATTTTCCAGGAGGTATTTCTTCACACTGGGGCCAAACACTTCATTGAACCAATCAAGGAAAATTTCCCTGGTGACCCATGCCTTAGTGTTAGCCTTCCAAAACACACACAAATTAGCCTTGGCAACACTGTACTTCTTGAACACTCTGGGATTTTCAGAGTGATACACCAGTAAAGGCTTCACTTTGAAATCCCCACTAGCATTACCACACAACATGAGAGTTAACCTGTCTTTCATAGGCTTGTGTCCTGGCAGTGCATTTTCCTCCTTCGTGATGTAGGTCCCTTTGGCATTTTCTTCCAAAAGAGGCCTGTTTCGGAACAATTGAACACTGGTTGGGGTTTGAATTGTTCAACCTCTATGTACCCCTTGAATTCCTGAACAAATTTTTCAGCCGCACATTTGCCTCTCCATGCCTTACAACACTGTGTATGCCACTTTGCTTCTTGAAATTTTCGAACCAGCCTTTGCTAGCCTTGAATTCATCAACATCAGCACTCGTTCCAGGACTTTTCTTTATGAGATTGTCATGCAACTGTCTGGCCTTTTCGCAAATTATTGACTGTGTAACACTATCTCCTGCTAACTCTTTTTGTCTGATCCACAAAAGCAACAACTTCTCAACTTCTTCGATTATTTGCGATCTCTTTTTCGTTAGCATATTCACCCCTTTCGCAACATCAGCTTCCTTGATTTCCTTTTTCTTCAACAAGATGGAAGTGATGGTTGAATGGGCCTTCCCATACATCCTAGAGAGCTTCCCCACACGTACACCACTTTCATATTTTTCAATGATCTCTTTCTTTACTTCAATTGTGTTTCTCACTTTCTTTACCAAAGGGGTGGCACTAGGAGCTTTCTTTGGGCCCATGGTGGCTTATTTAGCAGTTGCAAGCACTAAAACGAATGGAATAATGACAAAATGTATGACATAATTATTCTCGTTCCTTACGATCTCGTTTTGAGGGTTTCATTCCTCCCGTACTTCTATAGTTGAAATATGTCACCAATGAACATTGTTACTTTCATTTGTCTATTGGAAGACTTTGTTATTATCATGGTATGAATGCGTGGGTGGCGGTCACTCGCTGGTAAACAATGGCACACTGATGCTCAATGTGGTGTTTATGTACCCAGGCGGCTGGGAGGCCACGCGGACGCGTTTCAGACGACTGCCGATTTTTAAGCCAACGGATGAATATAAAGTCAATATTTTGCCGAAAAAAGTGGCCTACAGTGGACCCCCGGCTAACGAACACCCCGGAAATCGTACAATTATGTAAGTATAATATTGTAAGTGCTTGTGGAAGTGTATTTTTGGGGGTCTGAAATAGACTAACCTACGTGACATTTCTTAAGGAAGTAAATTCGTTCGGTAATGGCACTTGAGCAGGCTTCTGGAATGAATTTTTTTCGTTAGCCGGGGGTCCACTGTATTTTCAAATTCGCCGATCTTCAAGGGAGACGATTTTCAAGGGTCCACTGTATTTGAGTACTATTTCAGTACCTAATACAGCCTCTCCTCACTTAGCGACGTACTCGTTTACTTACGACTCAGACTTACGATGGGATCTCTGACCAGTATGCATACCTAAATAATGTACAGTAGACCGTCATTTAACACGGTAGTTACATTCCTGAAAACACTGTGTTAGGTAAAACCGTGTTAGTTGAACTGAAGAACTTAAGGGAAAAATAGGGTTACGTTCCTGGGTGCCCCAAAAAAGCCACACAACTTTTTTTTAGGCCTCCACATCTTACAAAAATAAAAGTGAATATGTAATTGTAGTTCATTGTCGTGATGTATTATGTTGTTTTTACTGCATAAGATTACAAATGCAACAGAAATAATAGTATTTCTTACCTTAAATTGTGGGTGCTGGTGTTTGTGGATGATTGTGGAGAGTGGAGAGTTATGCTGTGGCCATACTGGGCTGAGGTGGATGGTGGAGGTTATGGTACTGAAGTCGATGGTTGTACTGAAGTGTGCATAATCTTTAAGTCATTCAGAAAGTCAGTCAAGTCATTCAGTCAAGTCAGTAAGTCATTCAGTCAAGTCAGTAAGTCATTCAGTCAAGGCAAGTCAGTCATTCAGTAAATCAGTCAAGTCATACAATCAGTCAAGTCAGTCAGTCAGTCAAGTCATTCAGTCAGTCAGTCAAGTCATTCAGTCAGTCAGTCAAGTCAGTAAGTCATTCAGTCATTCAGTAAGTCAGTCAATCAGTCACACAAACTCATGTTTACCTCATTTTATGTGCACAAAGTGAGCTTCATTACGGCCACAGGTTATCTCTTGTCTAATATCTCTGTTTTCTTCGTTAAATGCTTATACTACCTTTTCTTGCCACTTTCATCAACACTGGTATGCCTACTGGGTGTCATGATTGCTTGGTAGATACAAGATATGGTAATTAAAAGATCAAAACACAATTCACAAACACAGCTAGCTTGTAGCAGAGAAGAGGAACTGGACACATATGAAGTACGAATGCTGGGATGGTGGTGTCGGGAAGGCAGGGAATGGCAGGAGGTCATCCCCGCTGATCCACAACAAGGTGGCCGCTTGAGGAAAAGGGAATATTTTTCCCCTCCCGCACTCTTAGCCGTGTTAAATTAATTTTACGATGTGTTACATAAAATTGTGCCGCAATTCTTCAATCGTGCTATACCCGAATCATGCCAAATAAAATTGTGTTAAATGACAGTCTACTGTATATTAGAGCTGATTTCCTCTATTCTGTTGATTACAATATACAGTGAACCCCCGAGTTACGAACACCCCGGAAATTGTACAATTATGTAAGTATAATAAGAACATAAGAACATAAGAAAGGAGGAACACTGCAGCAGGCCTGTTGGCCCATACTAGGCAGGTCCTTCACAATCCGTCCCACTAACAGAATATTTGCTCAACCCAATTTTCAATGCTACCCAAGAAATAAGCTTTGACAATTCTACCCACTCATGCGCGAGTCCCACTCAAATCCAACCCCTCTCACTCATGAATTTATCCAACCTAAATTTGAAACTACCCAAGGTCCTAGCTTCAATAACCCTACTAGGCAGACTGTTCCACTCATCAACTACCCTATTTCCAAACCAATACTTTCCTATATCCTTTCTAAATCTAAACTTATCTAACTTGAATCCATTATTGCGGGTTCTCTCTTGGAGAGATATCCTCAAGACCTTATTTATATCCCCTTTGTTAATACCCATTTTCCACTTGTATACCTCGATCATGTCTTCCTCATTCTACGTCTTACAAGTGAATGTAATTTTAGGGTCTTCAATCTTTCTTCGTAAGGAAGATTTCTAATGCTATGTATTAATTTAGTCATTCTACGCTGAATGTTTTCTAACGAATTTATGTCCATTCTGTAATATGGAGACCAGAACTGAGCTGCGTAATCTAGGTGAGGCCTTACTAATGATGTATAAAGCTGTAATATAACCTCTGGACTTCTGTTGCTAACACTTCTTGATATAAATCCCAGTAATCTATTTGCCTTATTACGTACGCTTAGGCATTGCTGTCTTGGTTTAAGGTTGCTGCTTACCATCACCCCCAAGTCCTTCTCGCAATCTGTATGGCTAAGTTCTACGTTATTTAACTTATAAGTGCTTGGGTTATAGACACTCCCGAGCTTCAGAACCTTGCATTTATCTACATTGAACTGCATCTGCCACTTTTCTGACCACGAATTAAGTTTGTCTAAATCTTCCTGAAGTTCTATGACATCTATGTTTGAATCAATTATCCTACCTATCTTCGTGTCGTCGGCGAATTTGCTCATATCACTAGTAATTCCCTCATCAAGGTCATTGATATATATTATAAATAACAATGGGCCTAAGACTGATCCCTGTGGAACACCACTTGTTACAAGTCCCCATTTGGATTTAACCCCATTTATGCACACTCTCTGCTTCCTATTGGTGAGCCATGACTCGATCCATGACAGCACTTTTCCCCCAATGCCATGAGCTGCCACTTTCTTTAACAGTCTCTGGTGCGGTACTCTATCAAAAGCCTTACTAAAGTCTAAATAAACAATATCGAATTCTTTATCGTGATCAACAGCCTCAAAAGCTTTACTGAAGAAGGTTAATAAATTAGATAGGCAGGAACGGCCCTCGTGAATCCATGCTGGGTATCATTAATCAAATTATGGTTATCTAGATGGCTTCTAATAATATCAGCTATAATTGACTCTAGTAATTTGCCTACAATTGAGGTCAGGCTTATTGGGCGGTAGTTTGACGGTAGTGACTTGTCCCCTGCTTTAAAAATAGGAATTACATTAGCCATCTTCCACATATCAGACACTACACCTGTTTGAAGAGATAAATTAATAATGTTAGATATTGGTTCACAGAGTTCCATTTTGCATTCCTTAAGAACCCTTGCAAAAAGCTCATCAGGACCCGGCGATTTATTTTGTTTCAGTCGGTCCAGCTGTTTCATAATCATTTCGCTAGTGACTGTGATATTACATAATTTATCTTCTTCTGGGCCTCTGTAAAAATTAATTACTGGGATATTATTAATGTCTTCCTGTGTGAAAACCGAGAGAAAATAATTATTAAAAATAGAGCACATATCATTCTCCTTGTCAGTAAGATGCCCAAAGTTATTTTTAAGGGGACCTATCTTATCCCTAACTTTTGTTCTATAAACCTGGAAAAAACTTTTTGGGTTAGTTTTTGAATCCCTAGCAACTTTAATTTCATAGTCCCGTTTAGCTTTTCTTATTCCCTTTTTAACGTCCCTCTTAATGTCAGTAAGTGCTTTTGTAATTGTATTTTTGGGGGTCTGAAATGGACTAACCTACTTGACATTATTTCTTAAGGGAGTAAATTCGTTCAGTAATGGCACTTGAGCAGGCTTCTGGAATGAATTTTGTTCGTTACTCGGGGGTCCACTATACAGTACAGTGGTCCCTCGACTATCGTAATTAATCCGTTCCAGGAGCTATTACTTAACACAAAAATTACGTAATTCGAAACCTTTTTTCCCGTAAGAAATAATGTAAATACAATTAATCCATTCCACCCAAAAATATTAACATTCTAAATAATAAAAAACAATATATATATATACATTTACTTACCTTTATTGAAGAGTTGCAGGCATCTGGAAGATAGGGATGATGACAGGGGCAGGGAGTTAGTGGTTGGAAGGGGAATCCCCCTCCAAAAGGACTTCAGCTAACAAGTCCCTCTCTGGGGTTACTTCCCTTCTTGGTCTTTTAATGCCACTAGGACCAGCTTGAGAGTCACTAGACCCCTTCCTGGTGAAGTAACTGTCCACAGTCCTCTGTTTCTGGCGACTCTTCATCACTTTCCTGAAGTACAACATGGCTCTGTCACTGAAGTTTTTGCACAGAAGGCTCATTTCAGCTTGCTCAGGGTGGTGTCTTTCAACAAATGTCTGCAACTCATTCCACTTTGTACACATCTCCTTAAGCACTGAAGATGGCACCTCCTTCTCTCTCTCTTCCTCCTCCTGTGAAGCAATAACCTCAGCTGTGGTCTGTTGCTGTTTCAGATGAAGCTCTTGCAGCTCTTCAGTTGTTAGAGCTACCCTGTGCTCCTACACCAACTCTTCCACATCCTCACCACTCACCTCCAAACCCAGGCTGTTCCCCAATGCCACAATATCTTCCACAACATGTTCCACAACAGGCACAGGGTCGTCAGGGTCAGGGTCAGCCTCAAATACTTCAAATCCCTCTTTTCAACACAATCCAGCCACAGTGGTCTCCAAGCAGAGTTCAAAGTCCTGGAAGTCACTCCCTGCCAAGCCTTACCTATAAGGCCTATGCAATGCACAATATTGAAGTGATCTTTCCAGAACTCTCTTAGGGTCAATTCAGAGTCATTGGTCACATTAAAGCACTTCTGAAACACTTCTTTGGTGTACAGTTTCTTGAAGTTTGCAATGACCTGCTGGTCCTATGGGCTGGATGAGAGGAGTGGTGTTAGGAGGCAAGAACTTCACTCTGATGAAATTTAAGTTGTCAGGAAACAACTCTTGCAAGTTGTGAGGATGAGCAGGAGCATTGTCCAGTACCAGGAGGCACTTGAGTGGCAATTTCTTTTCCAGGAGGTATTTCTTCACACTAGGGCCAAACACTCCAGTCAACCATTCCTTGAAAATCTCTGTAGTGACCCATGCCTTGGTGTTAGCCTTCCAATGCACACAATTTATTCTTGTCAACACTGTGTTTCTTGAAGGGTCTGGGATTTTCATAGTGATACACCAGTAAAGGCTTCACTTTAAAATCACCACTGGCATTGGCACACATCATAAGAGTTAGCCTGTCTTTCATAGGCTTGTGTCCTGGCTGTGCCTTTTCCTCCTGAAGGTCCTGTTGGGCATTTTCTTCCAAATTAAACACTTGTTGGGGTTCGAATTTTTCAGCATCTACGAACCCCTTAAATTCACTCACAAATTTTTCAGCTGCACGTTTGTCTGAGCTGGCTGCCTCACCATGCCTCACAACACTGTGTATGCCACTACGTTTTTTAAACCTCTCAAACCAGCCTTTGCTGGCTTTAAAATCACTCGCCTCACCACTGGTTGCAGGCATTGTCTTGACAAGATCTGCGTGCAACTTCCTTGCCTTTTCACAAATTATCGCCGTGAAAATACTATCACCCGCTATCTGTTTTTCATTGATCCACATCATCAACAACTTCTCAACCTCATCCACTGTTTTCGATCTATTTTTCGTTAACATATCAACCCCTTTTGCAACATTAGCTTCCTTGATCTCATTTCTCTTTGCCAGGATAGAGCTGATAGTAGATGGGGTTTTCATGTACATCCTGGCAAGCTCACTCAGACGTACGTCACTCTCATATTTTTCTATAATCTCTTTCTTCAGTTCGATGGTGTTCCTCACTTTCTTTACCACAGGGGTGCCACTAGGAAGCTTCTTTGGACCCATGGTGACTTATTTCAGTGACAATCACTAAACCACCAAAAAAGACACCAAATGTATTGTGAATGTTTGAAAGAGCACGCTGGGTAATGTTCTCTCAATGGTAAACAAAGCTTCACTGGCGTCCTGCGCAGGCGCAGGGCAGGCGCGGAGCAGGCGGACAGGTCTAATACGTTACGATTCACGAGTCCATTTACGATGCACAAAATCGAAAAAAGCTTACGTGACACGAGTTTTACAATTTACGAGCCTTACGATACTCGGGGGACCACTGTACACTACTGTATAAACATTTAAAAATATACTAAAAATGTTAAAATGGTGCAAGGGTGACATTAAAGCAATATCAAAGATGGTTGACATAAACTCACTACCATTATAGTAAGCTCCTCGTTTAGCGACATATTCGTTTACCAATGCGGTATTAGAAACGGAACTCCGTTGTTAAGTGAGGAGAGGCTGTATTAGTGTCAGAACAAGGATTGGCTACAAATTGTAAATATCAGAACATTAACCCTTTCGGGGTCGGTGCCGTACTAGTACGTTTTATGAGCAGGGGTTGGTGCCGTACTAGTACACGTAAATTCTAGCGGCCTCAAATTAAGTGGGAAACGGCTGGTAGGCCTACATATGAAAGAATGGGTCTGTATGGTCAGTGTGCGCAGTATTAAAAAAATCCTGCAGCACACACTGCATAATGAGAAAAAAAAACTCCGACCGTTTTTTTCGTTTAAAACAGCGACTTTGCAGTCTATTTTCGTATGGTATTTATTGATGTATTCTCGTTTTCTTGGTCTCATTTGATAGAATGGAAGATATATTACAGAAATAGAGATGATTTTGATTGGTTTGACAGTGACAAGTACCTTGAAATTGAGCTCAAAGTAGCGAAAATGTTCGATTTTAGCCGATGTTCAAGAGTAAAAAAATCACACCATGTGTCCAATACACATCAACTGGCGAGTCTAATATTCTTGCACAAGTGCGCTGATGTTATTTATACCATTTTTACAATGATGCAGTTGTATACATAACAGTAAATCTTCTATTTTTTGTGAGAATAAAAATTCAAAATGGAAAGCAAAAGTAATGTAAGAGGGGTCTGGAGACGTGACTAATGAACAGAGAAGATGTTATTTTAGTGCCAGGAATGTCTGCTTTGTTTATTCTGGACCCTATTTTGAAATTGGCATCGTTTGAAATTTGTGTGAAATTGGCCAAATTGCCATTTTCTGACCACTATTTTGGGTAGTTGAAATTGGTAAATAGGTGGTTTCTTGTACTCAATCGATTGAATAAATGGAGTTCTAGCAAAATAGCTATGATTTTAGTGGACTGGAACATTGGAATTGGCCAAAAATAGGGCTCAAAGTGGGTAAAATCGCCGATGCGTAAACATCTTTCAGACCGATAACTTCGCGAGAGCATAATTCCATAAGTTTTCGTTCAAATTTCATACTTTTGGTGTCATTATTATTGGAAAAAGATTCTCTATCATTTCATAAGAAACAATTATTATTTTTTTTCCCAAAAATTTTCGACCCTGAGAACGTGTTTCCGAGAAGACCTGTCGACCCCCAAAGGGTTAAAATTATATACAGTGGAACCCCGAAAATCGAACACCTCAGCAATCGAACACTTTTTTTTGAACAAATTTTGTCCCGCTAATCGAACATGTCCCGCCAATTGAACAAGTGCATATCAGACATGTCCGCCCAGGCTCTTGCGCGCCTCGCCGTGAGCCAGTCTAGCATTTACTCTAGAGTGAACACTACCCTGCACGCTCATCCAAGCATTTCACAATTAATTGTGTTTTTAGCTTGTTTATTAAGTGCAACTGTGAAATAAGCTACCATGGGTCCCAAGAAAGTTCCTAGTGGTACCCCTGTGGTGAAGAAAGTGAGAAACACCATAGACATGGAGAAGGAAATAATACAAAAATCCGAGAGTGGTGTGAGAATTTCTGAACTTGCCAGGATATATGGCAAAAACAGATCAACTATCGCTTCTATCCTGGTTAAGAAAGAACAAATCAAGGAAGCTGATGTTGCAAAAGGAGTTAATATGCTAGCCAAAAATACACCACAAATAGTCGAAGAGGTTGAAAAGTTGTTGCTGGTGTGGATCAAGGATAAAGAGTTAGCGGGTGATAGTGTGTCGGAGACAATCATTTGTGAAAAGGCAAGAAAGGTGCATGCCTATCTTGCAAAGAAAATGCCTTGAAC
>WNWK01051770.1:0-12378 GCA_009830355.1 Cherax destructor | reverse complement strand
CTCAGCTATCCTCCTCTCCTTTCCCCTTGTTGATCATCAATATTTTCCCTCTCCCATTCCTTCCCCCTTTTTATTGATTTCCCATTTGTGGCCTCCCAAGCAACCATCTTTCCCCCTTTTGGGCATCCTTTTTTCCCTAAACCTCCCTTATTCCCACGATGTGCCCTTATGGATGTAGGGAGAGTGTCAAAGGAGGGAGAGGGGGAGGGATAGGAGGGGGGGGTGGTAGGGCGGGGAAATCGGGGAAGGGGGCGAGAGGGGGGAATAAAGCTTGGAGGAGTGTGGGGGGCGGATCAAGGGGGAAAGGGGAAAGGATAGAGGGAGAGGGAGGAAAGGGGAGGAGGGGAGGGGAGAAAAGGGGGAAGGGGGGGGAGGGAGAGGGAGAGGAAAAGGAGAAGGTAGGGAGAGGGAGGGGAAGAGAGAGGGAGAGATTTAGGGAGAGGGAGGTGAGAGAGAGAGAGAGAGGTAGAGAGGGATAGGGAGGATGGGTGGTAGGGCGGGTTATTCGTGGAAGGGCGAGGGGAGGGAGAAAGCTTGGAGGACGTGTGTTAGAGGGCAGATCCCGTGGGGGAGGGAGGGAGAGGGAGAGGGAGAGGGAGAGGAGAGAGGAGAGAGGAGGAGAGAGGGGGAGAGAGAGAAGAGAGGGGGAGAGAGAAGAGAGAGGGGGAGAGAAGAGAGAAGGGGGAGAGAAGAGAGGGATAGGGATGTGGGGTGGTAGGGCGGGGTACTCGTGAAAGGGGGGGGAGGGAGAAAGCCTGGAGGGAGTGTGGTAGAGGGCGGATCGAGTGGGGAGGGAGGGAGAGAGAGAGCGGGGGAGGGAGGGAGGAGAGAGAGAGAGACGGGGGAGGAGGGAGGGAAGGAGAGAGAGAGGAAGAGGGGGAGGGAGGGATAGGGGAAGAGAGGTGGTAGAAATACCTTGGGGTGCTGGGTGAGAGGTTGTAGAAGTACCAGGGGTGTATGGAGAGAGTGGGGAGATGGGGAGGAGGGGATTTGGGTTGTGCACGGGGGAGGGGAGAGGGGGAGCAAGAGAGGAAAGAAGGAGGGAGAGTAAGGAGAGGGAGAGAGTGAGTAGAGGGAGAGCAAGGGGAGGGGGAGAGAGTGAGGAGAGGGAGAGAGGAAGGAGTGAGAGAAAGGAGAGAGAGAGACATGGAGAGAGGGAGAAGTACCAGGGGTGTATGGAGAGAGGGATTAGGGTTGTTCACGGGGGGAGAGAGGTGGTAGAAGTACCCGGGGGTGCTTGGTGAGAGGGGGAGAGAGGTGGTAGAAGTACCCGGGGCTGCTGGGAGAGAGGGCAGAAAGGGTTGGGGGAGGTGGATGGAAGGAGAGGAGGAGGGGGAGGGAGGGAGAGAGAGGAAGGCGAGAGAGAGAGGTAGAGAGGAGAGAGAGGAAGGAGAGGCGAGAGAGAGACAGAGAGAGAGGAGAGGGAGAGAAGGAGATGGGTGTGTGAGAAGACCGGGGGAAGATGAAGAGAGAGTTATCGGTCAGATTTAATAGCCCTTCTGTTCGTTTATGTGTGCGTACCACACCCGTGTGTGTGTGTACTCACCTATTTGTGGTTGCAGGGGTCGAATCATAGCTCCTGGCCCCGCCTCTTCACTGATTGCTACTAGGTCATCTCTCGCCCTGCTCCATGAGCGTTATCAAACCTCATCTTAAAACAATGTATGGTTCCTGCCTCCACTATGTCACTTTCTAGGCTATTCCACTTCCTGACAACTCTATGACTTAAGAAATACTTCCTAACATCCCTTTGACTCATAGGAGTCTTCAACTTCCAACTGTGACCCCTTGTTTCTGTGTCCCCTCTCTGGAACATCTTGTCTCTGTCCACCTTATCTATTCCTCGTAGTATTTTATATGTCGTTATCATGTCTCCCCTAACCCTCCTGTCCTCTTGTGTCGTCAGGCCGATTTCCCTTAACCTTTCTTCATAGGACAATCCCCTTAGCTATGTGACTAGTCTTGTTGCAAACCTCTGCACTTTCTCTAATTTCCTGACGTGCTTGACCAGGTGTGGGTTCAAAACTGGTGCTGCATACTCCAGTATGGGCCTGACGTATATGGTGTACAGAGTCTTGAACGATTCCTTAGTGAGGTATTGGAACGCTATTCTTAGGTTTGCCAGCCGCCCGTATGCTGCAGCATTTATCTGATTGATATGTGCCTCAGGAGATGTGCTCGGTATTATACTCACCCCAAGATCTTTTTCCTTGAGTGAGGTTTGCAGTCTTTGGCCACCTAGATTATACTCTGTCTGCAGGCTACTTTGCCCTTCCCCGATCTTCATGACTTTGCATTTGGCAGGGTTAAATTCAAGGAGCCATTTACTGGACCAGGCTTGAAGCCTGTCTAGGTCTCTTTGTAGTCCTACCTGATCCTCAACTTATTTAATTCTTCTCATTAACTTCACATCATCTGCAAACAGGGACACTTCTGAGTCTATCCCTTCCGTTATGTCATTCACATATACCAAAAACAGTACAGGTCCTAGGACTGACCCTTGTGGAACCCCACTCGTCACAGGTGCCCACTCTGACACCTCGTCACGTACCATGACTCGTTGTTGCCTCCCTGTCAGATATTCTCTGATCCATTGCAGTGCCTTTCCTGTTACGTGTGCCTGTTCCTCTAGCTTTTGCATTAACCTCTTGTGAGGAACTGTGTCGAACGCCTTTTTGCAGTCCAAGAAAATGCAGTCTATCCACCCCTCTCTCTCTCGTGTCTTACTTCTGTTACCTTGTCATAAAACTCCAGTAGGTTTGTGACACAGGATTTTCCTTCCCTGAAACCGTGCTGGTTGTCGTTTATAAGCTTGTGTCTTTCTAGGTGCTCCACCACTCTCCTCCTGATGATCTTCTCCATGACTTTGCATACTATACACGTCAGTGACACAGGTCTGTAGTTTAATGCCTCGTGTCTGTCTCCTTTCTTAAAAATTGGGACTACATTTGCCATCTTCCACACCTCAGGTAGTTGCCCAGTTTCAATGGAAGTGTTGAAGATTTTTGTTAGTGGCACACTTAAAATCTCTGCTCCCTCTCTAAGGACCCACGGAGAAATGTCAGGTCCCACCGCTTTTGAGGTATCGAGTTCATATAACAGCTTCTTCACCTCCTCCTTGGTTGTGTGCATTTCATCCAGCACTTGTTGGTATACCTCCCTATTCTGAATTCCTGGAGTCCTTCCTGTCTCCTCTGTAAATACTTCTTTAAATCTCATGTTGAGCTCCTCGCATACCTCTTGGTCGTTTCTTGTGAACTCCCCACCTTCCTTCCTCAGCCTGATTACCTGGTCCTTGACTGTTGTTTTCCTCCTGATGTGGCTGTACAACAGCTTTGGGTCAGACTTGACTTTTGATGCTATATCATTTTCGTATTGTTGCTGAGCCTCCCTTCTTACCTGTGCATATTCGTTTCTGGCTCTTCGGCTAATCTCTTTATTTTCCTGGGTCCTTTGTTTTCTGTACTTTTTCCATTCTCTAGTGCACTTAGTTTTTGCCTCCGTACACCTTTGGGTGTGTGTGTGTTTGTGTGTACTCACTTAGTTGTGGTTGCAGGGGTCGAGTGTGTGTGTTAGTTACCATTTTGTCCTAGGCACATGTCGATTAGACACTAGGCCTGTTGTATATATGTGTGTGTGTGTGTAACGAAACACTTCGAAATGTTTCTGCCCCGCCGGGAATTGAACCCGGGCCCTCCGTGCGTGAGGCAAGAGCGCTGGCCACCATGCCATCGGGGCGTGTGTGTATGTGTGTGGTTTGTGTACAGTTTAGTGCAGGAGCTTACCTTAGTTTTGCATAAAATAAGTCCCTCTATTCTTGGGTTCTCTACTTATTCTGCTATGTACTCTATGCTCAGCCCTCGTGTGTATGTGTGTGTATTTGTATGCAGTCTTCTATCACATGCGCACTCTTGCGTATCTATGCCTGTGTCCCCAGGAAACTACTACTCTCTTCAACTATTATACTAATATACTATTACT
This sequence comes from Cherax destructor, assembly GCA_009830355.1. NCBI lineage: Eukaryota > Metazoa > Arthropoda > Malacostraca > Decapoda > Parastacidae > Cherax > Cherax destructor. Next base: position 8,397 of record WNWK01051770.1, on the reverse strand, counting down.
AATACTTATTCTAACACCATTAATAACACCAATATCAATACAAGAAAAACTAAAGGTTATATTGCTACTTTACTAAGATACTAACTTTGTATACAGTTGGCTACTAAGATACTATCTTTGTATACAGTTGGCTATCAGTGCATATGCACTCTTGCCACCACCTGTGATTTCCTTCCCTAGTTTTAACCCTTTGACTGTTTCGGTCGTATATATACGTCTTACGAGCCACTGTTTCGGACGTATCAATACGCCTAAATTCTAGCGGCTTCAAATCAAACGGGAGAAAGCTGGTAGGCCCACATATGAGAGAATGGGTCTGTGTGGTCAGTGTGCACAGTATAAAAAAAATCCTGCAGCACGCAGTACATAATGAGAGAAAAAAAACTCCGACCATTTTTTTGGATTAACCCTTTCAGGGTCCAAGGGGGGTCTCCGAAACTCGTTCTCAGGGTCCAAGAATTTAAAAAAAAATATATTTTTTTTCTTATGAAATGATAGAGAATCTTTTTCCGATCATAATGCCACAACAATTATGAAATTTGATCGAAAACTAACGGAATTATGCTTTCGCAAAGTTAGCGGTAGCCATGACACTTACGCATCGGCGATTTCGCCCACTTTGAGCCCTATTTTCTGCAAATTCCAATGTTTCAGTCAACTAAAATTATAGCTATGTCGCTAGAACTCCATTTCTTCTATCGAGTGAGTACAAGAAACCACCAATTACAACTACCCAAAATAGTGGTCAGAAAATGGCAATTTGGCCAATTTCACACAAATTTCAAACGATGCCAATTTGAAAATATAGTCCAGAATAAACAAGGCAGACATTCCTGGCACTAAAATAACGTCTTCTCTGTTCATTAGTCACGTTTGCAGGCCCCTCTTACATTACTTTTGCTTTTCATTTTGAATTTTTATTCTCACAAAAAAATATAAGATTTACTGTTATGTATACAACTGCATCATTGTAAAAATGGTATAAATAATATTAGAACACTTGTGCATGAATATTAGACTCACCAGCTGATGTGTATTGGACGAATGGTGTGATTTGTTTACTCTTGAACATCGTCAAAAATCGAACATTTTCGTTACTTTGAGCTCAATTTCAAGGTACTTGTCGTTGTCAAACCAATCAAAATCATCTCTATTTCTGTAATATATCGTCCAATCTATCAAATGAGACCAAGAAAACGATAATACATCAATAAATACCATACAAAAATAGACTGCAAATTCGCTGTTTTAAACCAAAAACACGGTCAGTTTTTTTTCCACATTATGCACTGTGTGGTGCAGGAATTTTTTTTATACTGCACACACTGACCGCACAGACCCATTCTATCACATCTAGGCCTAACAGCCTGTTTCTGCTTGATTTGAGGGCGCTAGAATTTAGGCATACTAGTACGTCAATAACCCCAGGGCGTAAGCCGTACTAGTACGTCAATAACCCTGAAAGGGTTAAAACGCCGACTTTGAGGTGTATTTTCGTATAGTATTTATGGTTGTATTCTCTTTTTTATGGTCTCATTTGATAGAATGGACAACATACTACAGAAATATAGATGATTTTGATTAGTTTTATGATGAAAACGACCTTGAAATTGAGCTCAAAGTAGGAGAAATGTTCGATTTTTGCAAATGTTCAAGAGTAAACAAATCACGCCACGCGTTCAATACACATCAATTGGCGAGTCTAATATTCTTTCACAAGTGCATTGATATTATTTATATCATTTTTACAATAATGCAATAGTCTGCATAACGTAAATCTTCTATTTTTATGTGAATAAAAAATCAAAATAGAAAGCAAAAGTAATATAAGAGGGGCCTAAAGATGTGACTAATGAATAGATAACATCTTATTTTAGTGCCAGGAATGTCTGCATTGTTTATTCTGGACCCTATTTTGAAATTGACAACTTTTTTATTTTGCATGAAATTTGCCAAATTGCCAATTTCTGATCACTTTATTGGGTAGTTGAAATCGATAAATTGGTGGTTTCTTGTACTCAATCGATAGAACAAATGGAGTTCTACAGAAATATCTATGAGTTTGGTCAACTGGAACAATGGAATTTACCGAAAATAGGGCTGAAAGTCGGAAAAATTGCTGATGCGTATACAGTGGTACCTCGAGTTACGATGGTCCCCAAAATCGCCCTTTTATGTAAGTTTATTTTTTTAAATGCTTTTGTAAGTATATTTTTGGGGGTGTAAAAGGAATAGTCTATTTTACATTATTCCTTATGGGGATAAATTCGTTTGGTAATGGCACTTGAACAGCATTCTCGAACGAAAAAATATCGTAACTCGAGGTACCACTGTATGTTGCTGAGATCACTAACTTCGTGAGTTTTCAATCAAATTTCAAACTTTTGGTGTCTTTACCATCGGGAAACGATTCTCTATCATTTCATAAGAAAAAAATAATTTATTTATTTTTTTTAAATTTTGCGACAACAGGAGAGCACTCAGGATTGAGGGTTGCGATAGTCAAAGGGTTAACTCCCTAGCTATGAGTTACATGCTTATGAATGATAGTCAGCTTTCCAGAGCAGGGATTTAACCCCCCAGCTGCCAGCTTAGCTTAGCAGGACCAATGTATCATGCAAACCACAATTCGGATTTTGTACGTTACGGCCGGTTCTGCTCCCTTGTTGCACGAAGTTTCCTCTCAATGGTCCACTCCTGGTTCCTTGCTTCTCCTTCGTTTCTTATCTATTTTACTCACTGTATTCAAATACCGTGTTCAAGCACTCCTGTCCTTGACTCTTATCCTCCTTTCTTGGGTATCGATAATCGTTATAACCACCACTAGGCACTGTGTGGCAACTCGTTAGGCTTAGTTCTCAACCGCCTCCCTTCTCCCCGGCACTATTTCCCCTGGCACTATTAACTATTTTTTTCCCTTCTGTGGTCACTTATACAGTGGTACCTCGAGTTACGATGGTCCCCAAAATCGCCCTTTTATGTAAGTTTATTTTTTTAAATGCTTTTGTAAGTATATTTTTGGGGGTGTAAAAGGACTAGTCTATTTTCCATTATTCCTTATGGGGATAAATTCGTTTGGTAATGGCACTTGAACAGCATTCTCGAACGAAAAAATATCGTAACTCGAGGTACCACTGTATTTCCCTTTTACTGGTCTTAAATGATTATGTCACGTTGACCTTTGCACACGCGTATTTGCTGCACACTGATCCCTCTGGGACTACCCGAAAAAGACGTAATTTAACGGAGCTCAAACACGCGTGGCTTCACTTAGTGTGTGTGTGTGCACGCGCGCGCCAATCACCTGTAACGTATCTATTATGTTAAGTAAAAATAAATGCTGGCATCTAGGGGTTAAAGCTTGTACCTTCACAAAACAGCGTTAATTAAATGGTCATTACTTATATTTATTATAAAGAAGGGCACAAAAACTAAATGTACAAAAATATAACTACGTATATTAATAGTAAACTTACATATACACCATACAACATACTCTCTACATATTACACAATAAATAGCACAGTTGTACGAGTTAACATATAAACCCTCCTTCTGTCGGCCTCTACGTCTGCAGGCAAAACATTATTATCTGTACTCTTTACCAGACAGGCCCTTGCATACCAGGGACTTGCAGGTAAAATTAGTTGAGTGCATACAAAAATTATTAACCAACCTATGGCATAAACCTACGCCAAATCACTTCCTTATTTACACAAACACCAAACCATGATGTCTTATGACGCCTTGCTTCTGCCGCCGCTCTTCCAGTACTGCCACATACACACCTTTCCTGCTCCTGTCCTGGCTACTCTTCAAATTCAAATTTTTATTTCTTTGCATAGTTTACAATGTGTAATTACAATATTGATTTGCTAAGTGCAAAGAAAGCCATTATCATGCCGAGGCATTTCGGGCAGACTAATAGTGGGACTAATAGCGTCTGGTTTCAGAACAAAACCAGTAAACTGACATTATATATAGAACATTTTTTATACACACATTTTCTACAATGCCCTGAGTAATATCACCTAATTGTGGTTCCGATTGTCGAGTCATAGCTCCTGACCCCACCTCTTCACTGGTCGCAACTAGGTCCACTCTCTCCCTGCTCCATGAGCTTTATCATACCTCTTCTTATAGCTATGCATGGATCCTGCCTCTGCTACATCACTCTCTAAACTGTTCCACTTCCTGATAACTCTGTGACTGAAGAAATACGTTCTAACATCCCTGTGATTCATCTAAGTCTTAAACTTCCAATTGTGACCCTTGTTGCTGTGTCCCGTCTCTGAAACATCCTGTCCTTCTCCACCTTGTCAATTCCTCTTAGTATTTTATATGTTATCACGTCCTCCCCTATCCCTCCTGCCCTCCAGTGTCGTCGGGTCGATTTCTCTTAACCTCTCCTTGTAGGACATACCCCTTAGCTCCGGGACTCGTAGGACATACCCCTTAGCTCCGTGTCTCGTAGGACATACCCCTTAGCTCCGGGTCTCGTAGGACATACCCCTTAGCTCCGGGACTCGTAGGACATACCCCTTAGCTCCGGGACACGTAGGACATACCTCTTTGCTCCGGGACTAGTCTTGTTGCAAACCTTTTGCATTTTCTCTAATTTCTTGATGTGCAGCACCAAACTGGTGCTGCATAATCGAAAATGGGCCTGACGTATGTATGTACGTGCGTGCGTGTGCTGTGTGTGTGTGTGTGTGTGTGTGTGTGTGTGTGTGTTTTTTGTGTGTGTGTGTGTGTGTGTGTAGAGTATTGTTTGTCCCTCGTCTTCTCAGGAACTAGGCCTTCCTCCAGGTACACCTTCCTACACCCTTGCGTCATTAGTCATCGATATCTTACTCTACTTTGCATTCATCCTCATTTCCTTCATGGGTTGTAGTTTCTCATTCTGCTTGTTTACTTTCTTGTGTGATGTTGACAGTCATGCAGCAGCAGTATCAAACTTATATGTATCACGAGTACGTTATCCTGTTAAACTTGGCCATCTTCAAGTGCAACGTGCTCTCCTTCGTCACCGACTTCGTCGTAGTTCAGTCGTAGCTCACCGATCACAAAGACATTTACATCAGAAACGATCACTTTGGTAAAAATATTCGTAACTTGTGTAAAATAATTCTGAAACTTGTTTCAAGCCTTTCTTCCTTCATTCCTTCCTTTCTTCCTTCCTTCCTTCCTTCCTTTCCTACTTATTTCCTTCCTCTCATCTCTCCCTTCCTGCATTCCTTTCTTTCTTCCATCCTTCCTTACTTCTTTTGTTCCTTCCTCTCATCTCTTCCTTCCTTTCTCTCTTTCTTCCTTCATTTCCTCCTTCCTTACTTCTTGTTTCCTTCCTTCCTCTCATCTCTTCTTTCCTTCCTTCCTTCCTCTCATCTCGTCTTTCCTTCCTTCCTTCCTTCCTCTCATCTCTTCCTTCCTTCCTTCCTTTCATCTTCCCTTTCCTTCCTTACTTTCTTTTTTCCCTCCTTCCTTCTGGTATCCTGGGCATTGCTTTCAGTCACAAACTCCTCAAAACCATGAAATTCATCTTCAGAGACACTTCCATCTGTGTTAGAGCAATCACTGAGGAAGAGAACAGTCCCAGATGCGCCAAGGAGTCAGATAATTCTTAACGCTAGGCATGCTGAACAATGACTACTGAAATGGCATTCCCACAATGCACCACTGGCTGCCCAATTTTTTTTATACTGCGCACACTGACCACACAGACCCATTCTTTCACATGTAGGCCTACCAGCTTTCTCCTGCTTGATTTGTGGCCGCTAGAATTTATGCGTCTTAATACGTCCGAAACAGTGGCTCGTAAGACGTATATATACGACCGGAACAGTCAAAGGACCACTAGGACCAGCTTGAGTCACTGGACCCCTGTCTCACAAAATAACTGTCCACAGTCCTCTGTTTCTGGCGCCTCTTTAACATGTTCCTGAAGTGCAATATGGCTCTGTCACTGAACTTGTTGCAGAGATGGCTTATTTCAGCTTGCTCAGGGTGGTATTTTCCAACAAATTCCTGCACCTTATTCCACATTGAACAAATTTCCTTAATCTCTGAAGAAGGCACCTCATTCAGTCCATCTTCCTCCTCCTATGAATCAATTTCCTCTACTGTGGTCTGATGCTGTTCCAGATGAAGCTCTTGCAGCTCTTCAGTGGTTAGCTCTACCCTGTGGTCCTCCACCAACTCTTCTACATCAATAAACAATAAAATATTGTGAAATGTTTGAATGAGCACGCTGGGTAATGTTCACTCAATGGTAAACAAAGCTAGACTGGCTCACAATGCCTGCGCGGGGAGGCGGACAGGTCTGGTACGCGACCTGATACTCGGAGAAACGGCTGATAGTCGGAGAAAAATTGGGCCGAAAAAAGCGACCGAAACTCGAGTTGGCCAATACTCAGGGTGGCCGATACTCGGGGGTCCACTGTACTTGTATATACGTACAGTGGACCCCGAGTTTCGTAAAAACTTCACTCCTGAAGTCTGCTCAAGCGCCATTACCGAACGAATTTACTCCCTTAAGGAAAAATGTCACGTAGGTTAGTCTATTTCAGACCCCCAAAAATACACTTCCACAAGCACTGACAATATTATACTTACATAATTGTACGATTTCCGGGTTTACGAAACTCGGGGGTCCACTGTAGTTGTAGATAATAGAATGTGATTCAGCCAGGTATGCAAAATGACCTATCAGTGTGTACATGTGTGTGTGTGTGTGTCAGTATGATGATAATTTTATATATAATATTGCTGTATAAACAACAATTGGCATTGAAATCAAAAGATTTACTATAAAACATAGTTATCATATAATAAAAACCAAGAATATAAAAAAAAAAAAAATGGAAAAAATGGTAAATATGTAGATTTTCTGCAAGCGGCAGTGCTCCATGTTGCCGTCAGGTGATCGCCAAGTGCTAACTTCACGGCCTCATATCTCAGTAAGTACTGACCCTAAATTTTTTTCTTTTTATCCTATAACACGTAGAAAATTGTGCTCTTTATTTCTATAAAAAGATTTTTTTTCAAAATATTCGGGGCACTGGGCGAGAGAACGTATATATATATGTTTGGACGGACTGTTTAACCTGTAAACAGTCTAAATGTATATACAGTGGTCCCCCACCAGCTGGCCAGGTGGCCAGGCAGGTAGGCAGCCAGCTGGCCTCCCAGCCTGCCGACATCACTTTCCACTTCAAAGGGGAGTGTTAATATGACATGACATCAGTGAATCCTTAGTGTTTGCCGCAGTGTTTGCTCTAGCTGGCGCTCAATTTAACTGGTGCTCCCACAAGGTACTAAGTGGTCCCAGATTGTTTTAATATGGCGCACACCGAGTGTTAAGACCCATTCTATGCTGACCAGGCATCTCAGGCCAATCGTGCCAAATTTGGAGGCAGGAAAAATAAAACATAAATATACGTTTGGGGCAGTAGCAGTACTAACGTTTATATACGTTTGACCACTTAAGGGTTAAATACTCAATTATACTTATTTTGTAAATTGTCTACTATAATTTTTACCATTTAGTATACTATTGTTAATTAATTTTAAGAATGCCCACAATGCTCTGCATATTAGGGGCTTTTGGCATGTACACCCCATTTATATCCAGAACTATGTACATCTTTGTATCATGTCACAATAAAATTATTATTATTATTATTAAAAGCAGGGTGCAGTGGGCACAATAAGGGAACACTGTATCAACATCTGTGGTCCCTGATTATTCAACATCTTACCAGAAGATATCAGTGTAGAAGTCTTCAAGAGGAAGCTGTACAGGTACAGTGGAACCCCGACTTACGATGTTATCATCTTACGTTATTTTCGATAACCGATATTTATAACGTAAGAAATTTGATTGTGACTTACGATGTTTGCTTCATTTACCGACTTTCGTACCGGACCTGTCCGCTTGGCGCCCAGCTGAGCGCGCACTCCAGGGAGCGTCAGTGCTATTGTTTACAAGCGAGAGCGGCCACCCACCCACACCCACGCATTCATACCAGTATATTGTCATTATTCCACTGTTTTTAGTGCTTGCAACTGCTAAATAAGCTACCATGGGTCCAAGGAAAGATCCTAGTGCTAAGCCTGTGGCAAAGAGGAACAGAAATATATGTACGATAGAAGTGAAGAAGGAGATAATAGAAAAATATGAAAGTGGAGTGCGTATCAGTGAGCTGGCCAGGCTGTATGGTAAACCCTATTGTACCATCGCTACCATTGTGGATAAGAAATATTCAAGTAAAATCAAGGAAGCTGTTGTTGCAAAAGGTGCATCTGTGATCACAAAACACAGACCACAAGTGCTGGAAAATGTGGAAAGGTTGTTGTTGGTGTGGATCAACGAGAAACAGTTAGCAGGAGATACTGTTT
>WNWK01051769.1:0-12378 GCA_009830355.1 Cherax destructor | reverse complement strand
TAAAGTTTAGAAATGAGGCCTGTTTTTTTATCCCCAAATCTATCTACCAACTTTTCCGGTTATTTCTTTATTATGATCATATTGTTGAAATCGGTTACTGGCTGGTCATCTGTTGGAAAAGGGTTAATGTTGAAGTCCCCAGATAAGAAAAGGTGCTTGTTCTTTTGGGTTTTTGTTATTGTAACTACCAATATCTATGTTATTGTAACTACCATTATCTATGTTATTGTAACTACCAATGTCCTTTAACTTGCAAAGAAATAAAATTTACTTTACTTTATTAGTTCTTTAATTTATCACAAAAATTTTGGGGATGTTTGTATAAGGATCCGGTAGATGGCACGGGATTGTTATATGATTTTAAAGGGTTTTTTACAGTAAAATTTGCAAAAATATATTCTCCATATTCATCACTATGGCAGGTGGTGTTATAATAAGATAGTTCAGTAGAGTAATAGATTCCCAATACCCCCCCAACTTCATATGGTCTGCAGTTGTGATTGCTGTGTATCCTGGTATTGATTAGATATTCTTGTGGCCTGCTTAAGCCAGGTTTCAACAAAATAATACAAATTTATTAAAAATTTACTTTGTCTATGTATCGGTATTCTCAAGTGCATAATATACTTGGATAAATAAGTATACAAGATATGATGTAGGGCATAATGACAGTAGTTTGTTGGACTACGTATTGGTAGATAAAAGACTGTTGAGTAGACTTCAGGATGTACATGTTTATAGAGGGGACACAGATATATCAGATCACTTTTTAGTTATAGCTACAGTGGGAGTAAAAGGTAGAGGGATACAAGGAAAATAGAAGCAGTAAGAGAGGTGAAGGTTTATAAACTAAAAGAGGAGGCAGTTAGGGTAAGATATAAACAACTATTGGAGGATAGATGGGCTAGTGAAAGTGTAGGCAATGGGGTCGAAGATGTATGGGGTAGATTGAAAAATGTAGTGTTAGAGTGTTCAGCAGAAGTTTGTGGTTACAGGCGAGTGGGTGCGGGAGGGAAGAAGAGCGATTGGTGGAATGATGACGTAAAGAGAGTAGTAAGGGAGAAAAAGTTAGCATATGAGAGGTTTTTACAAAGTAGAAGTGATGCAAGGAGGGAAGAGTATATGGAGAGAAAAAGAGAGGTTAAGAGAGTGGTGAAGCAATGTAAAAAGAGAGCAAATGAGAGAGTGGGTGAGATGTTATCAACAAATTTTGTTGAAAATAAGAAAAAGTTTTGGAGTGAGATTAATAAGTTGAGAAAGCCTAGGGAACAAATGGATTTGACAGTTAAAAATAGGAGAGGAGAGTTATTAAATGGAGAGTTAGAGGTATCGGGAAGATGGAGGGAATATTTTGAGGAGTTGTTAAATGTTGATGAAGACAGGGAAGCTGTGATTTCGTGTATAGGGCAAGGAGGAATAACATCTTGTAGGAGTGTGGAAGAGCCAGTTGTGAGTGTGGGGGAAGTTCATGAGGCAATGGGTAGAATGAAAGGTGGTAAGGCAGCTGGGATTGATGGGATAAAGATAGAAATGTTAAAAGCAGGTGGGGATATAGTTTTGGAGTGGTTGGTGCTATTATTTAATAAATGTATGGAAGAGGGTAAGGTACTTAGGGATTGGCAGAGAGAGTGTATTGTTCCTTTGTATAAAGGCAAAGGGGACAAAAGAGTGCAAAAATTATAGGGGAATAAGTCTGTTGAGTGTACCTGGTAAAGTGTATGGTAGAGTTGTTATTGAAAGAATTAAGAGTAAGACAGAAAGCAGGATAGCAGATGAACAAGGGGCCTTTAGGAACGGTAGGGGTGTGTGTAGAACAAGTGTTTACAGTGAAACACATAGGTGAACAGTATTTGGATAAGGGTAAAGATGTTTTTGTGGCATTTATGGATTTGGAAAAGGCGTATGATAGGGTGGATAGGGGGGCAATGTGGCAGATGTTGCAGGTGTATGGAATAGGAGGTAGGTTACTGAAAGCAGTGAAGAGTTTTTATGAGGATAGTGAGGCTCAGGTTAGAGTGTGTAGGAGGGAGGGGGACTATTTCCCATTAAAAGTGAGCCTTAGACAAGGATGTGTGATGTCACCGTGGTTGTTCAATATATTTATAGATGGGGTTGTAAGAGAAGTGAATGCGAGGGTCTTGGCAAGAGGTGTGGGGTTAAAAGATAAAGAATCAAATACAAAGTGGGAGTTGTCACAGTTGCTTTTTGCTGATGACACTGTGCTTTTGGGAGATTCTAAAGAGAAGTTGCAGAGGTTGGTGGATGAATTTGGTAGGGTGTGTAAAAGAAGAAAATTGAAAGTAAATATAGGAAAGAGTAAGGTGATGAGGATAACAAAAGATTAGGTGACGAAAGATTGGATATCAGATTGGAGGGAGAGAGTATGGAGGAGGTGAATGTATTCAGATATTTGGGAGTGGACATGTCAGCAGATGGGTCTATGAAGGATGAGGTGAATCATAGAATTGATGAAGGAAAAAGGGTGAGTGGAGCACTTCGAGTCTGTGGAGACAAAGAACTTTGTCCATGGAAGTAAAGAAGGGAATGTATGAGAGTATAGTTATACCAACACTCTTATATGGGTGTGAAGCATGGGTGATGAATGTTGCAACGAGGAGAAGGCTGGAGGCAGTGGAGATGTCATGTCTGAGGTCAATGTGTGGTGTGAATATAATGCAGAGAATTCGGAGTTTGGAAATTAGGAGGAGGTGCGGGATTACCAAAACTATTATCCAGAGAGCTGAGGAGGGGTTGTTGAGGTGGTTCGGACATGTAGAGAAAATGGAACGAGACAGAATGACTTCGAGAGTGTATAAATCTGTAGTGGAGGGAAGGCGGGGTAGCTGTCGGCCTAGGAAAGGCTGGAGGGAGGGGGTAAAGGAGGTTTTGTGTGCGAGGGGCTTGGACTTCCAGCAACCATGTGTGAGCGTATTTGATAGTAGTGAATGGAGACAAATGGATTTTAATACTTGACGTGCTGTTGGAGTGTGAGCAAAGTAACATTTATGAAGGGATTCAGGGAAACCGGCACGCCGGACTTGAGTCCTGAAGATGGGAAGTACAGTGTCTGCACTCTGAAGGAGGGGTGTTAATGTTGCAGTTTTATAACTGTAGTGTAAAGCACCCCTCTGGCAAGACAGTGATGGAGTGAATGATAATGAAAGTTTTTCTTTTTCGGGCGACCCTGCCTTGGTGGGAATCTGCCGATGTGTTAATAAAAAAAACTGCACTGTACTACTATACTGTACTACTATGCTGTACTACAGCAGTGTACTACTATACTGTACAAATATACTGTAGTACTATACTGAACAACTATACTGTACTTCTCTATTGTAATACTGTACTGAACTACTATACTATAATATTGTACTGTACTACTATACTGTACTACTATACTGTACTACTGCACTGTACTACTATACTGTACAAATATACTGTAGTACTATAATGAACAACTATACTGTACTTCTCTATTGTAATACTGTACTGAACTACTATACTATAATATTGTACTGTACTACTATACTGTACTACTATACTGTACTACTGCACTGTACTACTATACTGTACAAATATACTGTAGTACTATACTGAACAACTATATTGTACTACTGTACTCTACTACTGTACTGTACTACTATACTGTATTACTATACTGTACTACTGTACTGTACTACTAAACTGTACTACTGTACTGTACTATTGTACTGTACTTTTGTTCTGTACTGTAGTGCACTACTGTTCTGTACTACTATACTGTACTAGTGTTCTGTACAGTAGTGCACTACTGTACTGTACTATTATACTGTACTACTCTACTGTACTACTGTATTGTACTACTATACTGTACTACTCTACTGTACTACTGTATTGTACTACTATACTGTACTACTATAGTAGTAACTATACTGTACTACTGTACTGTACTATTATACTGTACTACTATACTGTACTATATTGTACTACTATACTGTACTACTATACTGTACAACTGTACTGTTCTACTATACACTTCTACTGCTCTGTACTACTCTACTGTACTACTATACTGTACTACTATAGTAGTAACTATACTGTACTACTGTACTGTACTATTATACTGTACTACTATACTGTACTATTATACTGTACTACTATACTGTACTATATTGTACTACTATACTGTACTACTATACTGTACAACTGTACTGTTCTACTATACACTTCTACTGCTCTGTACTACTCTACTGTACTACTATACTGTATTACTGTACTACACTACTATACTGCAGAACTCTACTATACTACTATTATTTTCTTCTATACTCTACTACTATACTGTACTACTGTACTGTACTACTATAAATGTTCAACTGTACTGTATTATTATACAGTACTACTGTACTGTACTACTATGTTGTACTACTATAAAGTTCTACTGTACTAGACTACTATACTGCACATCTATACTGTAGTACTATACAACTCTACTATACTACTATTATTTTCTTCTATACTCTACTACTATACTGTACTACTGTACTGTACTACTATAAATGTTCAACTGTACTGTATTATTATACAGTACTACTGTACTGTACTACTATGTTGTACTACTATAAAGTTCTACTGTACTAGACTACTATACTGCACATCTATACTGTAGTACTATACTCTACTGCTCCACTTTTCTACTATACTGTACTACTGTACTAGACTACTATACTGCACATCTATACTGTACTAGTGTACTGTACTACTATACTGTTCGACTGTACTGTACTACTATACTTTACTACTATACTGTACTACTGTACTGTTCTACTATACTGTTCTACTGTTCTGTACTACTCTTCTGTAATACTATACTGTACTACTGTATTGAACTACTATACTGTACTACTACACTGCACTACTATACTGTACTGTACTATTATACTGTACTACAGTATTGTATTACTGTACTCTACTACTGTACTGTATTAGTGTCCTGTACTACTACACTGTACTTCTCTACTGTAATACTATACTGTACTACTGATCTGTACTATTGTACTGTACTACTATTCTGTGCTATAGTGTACTACTGTACTGTACTACTATACTGTACAACTACACTGTACTGTACTACTATACTGTACTACTATAATGTTCTACTGTATTGTACTACTATAATTTAGTACTATACTGTACTACTACACTGTTTTACTCTACTGTACTACTATACTGTACTGTACTATTATACTGTAATAAAGTGCACTTTTGTACCTTACTACTATACAGAGTTTACCTGGAGTCTACCTGGAGAGAATTCCAGGGGTCAACGGCCCCGCGGCCCGGTCTGTGACCAGGCCTCCTGTTGGACCAGAGCCTGATCAACCAGGCTGTTACTGCTGGCCGCACGCAGTCCAACGTACGAACCACAGCCCGGCTGATCAGGTACCGACTTGAGGTGCCTGTCCAGTGCCTGCTTGAAGACAGCCAGGGGCTTGTTGGTAATCCCCCTGATGTATGCTGGGTGGCAGTTGAACAATCTTCGGCCCCTCACACTTATTGTGTTGTCCCTCAACGTGCTAGTGGCACCCCTGCTCTTCATTGGGGGGATGTTACATCGCCTGCCTGTACTACTTTACTGTACTACTATACTGTACTACTATACTGTACTACTGTACTGTACTACTATACTGTAAAAATATACTGAAGTACTTTACTGAACAACTATACTGTACTACTGTACTCTACTACTGTACTCTACTACTGTACTGTACTACTATACTGAACTACTATATTGAACTACTATACTGTACTACTCTACTGTACTACTCTACTGTACTACTGTACTGTACTAATGTTCTGTACTGTAGTGCACTACTGTACTACTGTACTGTACTTACTGTACTACTATTCTGTACAAATATCCTGTAGTACCATACTGTACTTCTATACTTTACTACTGTACTGTACTTCAATACTGTTCTACCTTTAATACTGTTCTACTGTTCTGTACTGTAGTGTACTGTACTATTGCACTGTACTAGTGCACTGTACTACTGTGCTGTACTACTATACTGTACTACTGAACTGTACTACTATTCTGTACTTCTGTACTGTACTACTGTACTGTTCCACTGTACTGCACAAATGTACTGTAGTACTATGCTGTACCCAACTTGATACCCATCAATTGCACAACCCAGGACAGCATGGGTTTAGAGCAGGCCGCTCCTGTCTGTCCCAACTACTGGACCACTACGACAAGGTCCTGGATGCTCTAGAAGATAAACAGAATGCAGATGTTATATACACAGATTTTGCAAAAGCCTTTGACAAGTGTGACCATGGTGTAATAGCACACAAAATGCGTGATAAAGGAATAACAGGAAAAGTTGGTAGATGGATCTATAATTTCCTAACATGTAGAACACAAAGAGTAGTAGTCAACAGAGTAAAGTCTGAGGCAGCTACTGTGAAAAGCTCTGTTCCACAAGGCACAGTACTTGCTCCCATCCTATTCCTCATCCTCATATCAGACATTGACAGGGATATAAACCACAGTGCTGTGTCTTCCTTTGCAGATGACACCCGAATCTGTATGACAGTGTCCACCGTTGAAGACACTGCAAGACTCCAAGCAGACATAAACCAAATCTTTAAATGGGCTGCAGAAAACAATATGAAGTTCAATGATGAGAAATTTCAATTACTCAGATACGGAAAACGTGAAGAAATTAAAATCTCATCGGAGTACAAAACTAATTCCAACCACACAATAGAGCGAAAAACTAATGTCAAAGACCTGGGAGTGATCATGTCAGAGGATCTCACCTTCAAGGACCATAACAATGTAGCAATTGCATCTGCTCGAAAAATGACAGGATGGATAATGAGAACCTTCAAAACCAGGGATGCCAAGCCCATGTTGACACTTTTCAGATCGCTTGTTCTATCTAAGCTGGAATATTGCTGCACACTAACTGCACCTTTCAGGGCGGGTGAAATTGCTGACCTTGAAAATGTGCAGAGAACCTTCACCGCACGCATAAGTGCGATAAACCACCTCAACTACTGGGAACGCTTGAAGTTCCTAAACCTGTACTCCCTAGAACGCAGGTGGGAGAGATACATGATCATATACACTTGGAAAATCCTAGAGAGATTAGTACCAAACTTGCACACGAAAATCACTCCCTATGAAAGCAAAAGACTCGGCAGACGATGCAACATCCCCCCAATTAAAAGCAAGGGTGCCACTAGCACGATAAGAGACAACACAATAAGTGTCAGGGGCCCAAGACTTCAACTACCTCCCAGCATACATAAGGGGATTACCAATAGACCCTTGGCTGTCTTCAAGCAGGCACTGGACAAGCACAAAGTCAGTACCTGACCAGCCGGGCTGTGGTTCGTACGTCGGTTTGCGAGCGGCCAACAGTAACAGCCTGGTTGATCAAGCCATGATCCACCATGAGGCCTGGTCACAGACCGGACCGCGGGGGCGTTGACCCCTGGAACCCTCTCCAGGTATACACAGCTGCGTAATTCCTACCAGCCTCCTAAGAAAACCCATGTCATTGACCACTTCTGGTTAACCTATGAAGCACCTAGTCTGTGAAACCTTTCTCTCAGAAACCTGTGTACACCCTTAGTAGGGATCATTAGAACCCTCTATCCTACCAAGATCCCAGCTATGCATCTGACAGGGGTCATAGACCCCTGTGAAGCCCCCCAATCAGGCTCCCAGCTATGTCCCTGATAGGGGTCATAGACCCCTGTGAAGCCCCCTACCGGTATCACAGCAATGTCACTGGTAGGGGTCATAGACCCCTGTGAAGCCCCTTACCAGGATCCCAGCTATGTCACTGACAGGGGTCGTAGACCCCTGTGAATCTTCCGTATCAGGATCCCATCTATGTCCCTGGTAGGAGTCATAGACCCCTGTGAAGCCCCCTATGAGGCTCCCAGCTATGTCCCTGGAAGAGGTCATAGACCCCTGTGAAGCCCCCCAACCGGGATCCCAGCAATGTCCCTAGTAGGGGTCATAGACCCCTGTGTAGCCCCTTACCAGGATCCCAGCTATGTCACTGACAGGGGTCATAGACCCCTGTGAATCTTCCGTACCAGGATCCCATCTATGTCCCTGGTAGGGGTCATAGACCCCTGTGAAGCCCCCTATGAAGCTCCCAGCTATGTCCCTGGAAGAGGTCATAGACCCCTGTGAAGCCCCCCTACTGGGGTCCCAGCAATGTCACTGGTAGGGGTCAGAGACCCCTGTGAAGCCCCTTACCAGGATCCCAGCTATGTCACTGGCAGGGGTGATAGACCCCTGTGAAGCCCCTCTACCAAGATCCTGGCTGTCACTGGTAGGGGTCATAGACCCCATGTGAAGCCCCTCTACCAAGATCCCAGCTATGTCACTGGTACAGGTCATAGACCCCTGTGAAGCCCCTCTACCAAGACCCCGGCTATGCCACTAGTACGGGGTCATAGACCCTATGAAGCCACTCTGCCAAGATCCTGGCAATGTCACTGGTATGGGGTCATAGCATAGACCCCTATGAAGCCCCTCTACCAAGACCCCTGTGAAGCTCCTCTACCAAAACCCCAGCTATGTCACTGGTACGGGGTCATAGACCCCTGTGAAGCCCCTCTACCAAGACCCCGGCTATGTCATTGGTACAGGGCCATAGACCCCTGTGAAGTCCCACTACCAAGACCCCAGCTATGTCATGATACAGGGTCATAGACCCCTGTGAAACACCTCTAACAAGACCCAGCTATGTCACTGGTATGGGGTCATAGACCCCTGTGAAGCCCCTCTACCAAGACCGGCTATGTCACTGGTAGGGGTCATGGGTCATACACCTCGTACAATGGAAAGCATTCATTCTTGATTCAAGGAACTGAAGCATAGGTCCAATTCCTTATACAGTGGTACCCCGACTTACGATGGTCCCCAAACTCACCCTTTTATGTAAGTTTATTTTTTTAAATGCTTTTGTAAGTGTAATTTTGGGGGTCTAATAGGACTAGTCTATTTTACATCATTTCTTATGGAGATAAATTCGTTTGGTAATGGCACTTGAACAGCATTCTGGAATGAAAAAATATCGTAAGTCAGGGTACCACTGTATCAAGAGCCCCTCACCAACATCAAGGAACCTCCTTTGATGAAGGGGGTAATTGGCATATTATTATTACAGTGGACCCCCGAGTTTCGTAAACCCTGGAAATCGTACATTTATGTAAGTATAATATTGTAAGTGCTTGTGGAAAAGTATTTTTGGGGGTCTGAAATAGACTAACCTACGTGACTTTTTTCCCTTTAAAGGGGAGTAAATTCGTTCGGTAATGGCATGAGCAGACTTCAGGAGTGAAGTTTTACGAAACTCGGGGTCCACTGTATATGCTGTATGACCCACAAGGGTCATACAGCAGGAAAGTGCCATAGCCCCCCTAGGGAATGGCTTTCAACCAAGTTTGATAAAAGGGAAGGGTAACACCAACTCATTGAATTCTATTATTATCAAAATTAGGCGCTAAACCCACTAGGGTCGTACAGCGCTGCCTTAAATTCTATTAATCATGAGAAAATGCTAAACCCATAGGTCACATAGCATCTTATTCTTTGGATTAAGAGCCCTTTAACAGCATCAAGGTACCAACCTTCAAGATAATTATTTTAAATGGAAAAGCCCGTATGGGTGGTACACTGCCAGCCTTAAAAAGTTCCTACACATTCAACTATTTTTTTTTAAATTGGAGGCACCCAAACAGTAACTACTAGAGCAGTAAGCTTGTCCAAACAATACACGTACAAATACAAATATATATGTACAATACAAATAGACAGATCTACACTTTAAGGAGATTATTAGTAGAATATACAGTAAAATCACCAATAAAATCACATTATGAAATCCTGTGTAGTTTGCAATCAAACAACCAAACGGGCTTCTGCATGGATTACATGCAACTTCTGTGGTAATTGGGCCAACGCACCTTGTGCAGATATCCAAGAATTATCTACAAGAGGTATTAAATCAGGGAAGTGTTTTTGGGTATGCCCAAATGAGATCCAACTGTGGAATAAAATCACAATGGTATTAAAAGACGTTAACATCAAAATGGTCTTCATGGAAAATCTGAAAGCATTCTATAACAGATGGGAAAATAAAAAGTCTGGACCGGATGGAGCCATCGCCCCTGGGTACAGATGCTGTCCTAGTAGACAGTAACTGTAAGAATGGAAAAATGAATGTTAGTGGCCTGGAGGGAGACAGGAGCTGTAGTGGGGAAACAGGTGTAGACAAGGACATGAAAAAAACCAATGTTACAAACTAGCAATACTATGGGAGATAGTAAACAAGGGGATGCCCCTAGAAATAGTGAAGATAAATTACCAGAAATAACTGGTGAAAGCTCCATTGTTAGTACCAGTGAAGATAGAAATGAGACAGGAAAATACGCACCAGCAGGGAATACAGTCACAGAAAACCAAGGCAAACAGAAACCAGGCCTATGCAAATTCTATGCACTTGGTATCTGCAAAAACAGATGGGACGTGCAACTTTGACCACCCCAGAAAATGCTGTAATGCCGTGCCCATATGACAACAAGAAAATGCAACCTCCCTTCAATATCTACAACTGCATAAGCCTTATAGGCAAGGCGGCTTGCCAGGGAGTGACTTTCAGGACTTTGAACTCTTCTTGGAGACAACTGTGGCCAAACTGTGTCCTCGAGAAGTATTTTGAAGGGTTTGAGGCTGACCCTGTCGACCCTCTGCCTGTTGTGGAATCTATTGTGGCATTTTGGAAGTCCATGGGGTTCGATGTGAGTGGCAAGGATGTGGAAGAGTTGGTGGCGGACCACAGGGAAGAGCTAACCACTGAAGAGCTGCAACACCTTCAACTGGAACAGCAACAGACCACAGCTGAGGAACTTGCTTCAGAGGAGGAAGGAGAGAGAGGGAAGGAGGTGCCTTCTTCAAAGATTAAGGAGATTTGTGCAATGTAGAGTAGGGTGCAAGCTTTTTGCTGAGAAATATCACCCTGACCAAGCTGAAACAAGCCATATCTCCAACATGTTCAGTGACAAAACCTTGTCCCATTTTAGGGAAAAATCTTAGAGATGCCAGAAACAGAGCACTCTGGACAGTTATTTTGTGCAACAGGGGTCAAGTGACTCTCAAGCTGGTCCTAGTGGCCTTAAAAGACAAAGAAGGGAAGTAACCCCAGAGGGCTTTGATACCTAAAGTCCTTATGGAGGGGGATTTTCCTTCCAAACAATAATCCACCCTCCCTCTCTCCTCCTCCTCCATAAGCCAACAAGAGTCTTCAATAAAGGTATGTAATAGTGATTTAAATGTTCTTAATTTATTTTATTTAGTTCTCATTGTTTTGTGTATGTAAAACTATAATTAATCTTTAAAAAATTATTTTTTTGTGAATATTTTTGGGTGTCTGGAACAGATTAATTGTATTTACATTAATTATTATGGGAAATACGCCGAATTTAGGCGTTTCAAATTTAGGGCCAACCTTCTGGAACGGATTATGTCAAAAAACGAGGTTCCACTGTACTTATAACATTACAACTGTTTCAGGTGTAATACTCCTCAAAACATGTAAATTATTCACACTGACTTTACTGGGTTATCCTGGGATAAATATAAAAATATAAATTCCACTGTTTGTAACATGAAATTGTAATCAATTTGTGCAACTTGCACACCATTTGCTGGCAGGGAAGCTGGTGGTGGAATAACAGCTCTTGGTTCATTGTTTACTGTTAGTAGGCATACAGTACTAGTATGCAGTACATAATACAGTTATCACCTGAGATATCTACAGTTATCACCTGAGATGCACTACAGTCATCACCTGAGTAGTTAACCATGATACATTGTGTGGACTCTGCTGGCCTTAGATTTTTTCAAATGAACTGATGGAAGAAGAATCAACGAGTTATGCTGTGGTCAAAAATAATGGCAGGTGGCAGATTTGTGGGTATGAAATTGTGTGTGTACTAGGACGGAGCGGCAGCGCAGTGGCACCCAAGCTCTGTTATTTTCTTCTCCAGCAGAACCCACCAATGCTTCTATGATGGCCTACCATCGGAACTGCTCCACTAACGCACCTAGACCCCATAGACTCAAGAATACCAACAGTAAGACCACCTACTCGAAAAATTATCGATCCAAATGGAGAGTGCCATCAAACCCAAAACACAGCCCGCTGCCAGACAGCACCCACAACAAGCTTCCCGAGCAACTATAGCTTCTACGTGCTATCTACAACATCCCTGTACTACTATGAAACCCCAATCACAGAAGAAGCAGCAATAAGAACAGCAAAAGAAATCACCAAATCCCGACTATTTAATTTGACTACCCAG
>WNWK01051768.1:0-12379 GCA_009830355.1 Cherax destructor | reverse complement strand
GAGAATGTGCAGAAACCTTCACACATGCATAACTGCGATAAACCACTTCAATTACTGGGAATGCTTGAAGTTCCTAAACCTGTACTCCCTAGAATGCAGGCGGGGGGAGATACATTATTATATACACTTGGAAAATCCTAGAGGCATTAGTACCAAACTTGCACAAGAAAGTCACTCCCTGAGAATGCAAAGATCAGCAGATGATGCAACATACCCCTAATGAAAAAGCAGGTGCCACGTTGAGAACAACACAAGTGTCAGGGACCAAGACTGTTCAACTGCCTCCCAGCGTACATAAAGGAGATTACCAATAGACCCCTGGCTGTCTTTAAGCAGGCCCTGGACAGGCACCTAAAGTCGGTACCAGACCAGCTGGGCTGTAGTTCGTATGTTGGACTGTGTGCGGCCAGCAGTAACAGCCTTGTGATCCGCTCTGATCCTCCATGATACCTGGTCACAGACCGGGCCGAAGGGGCGTTGACCCCCGGAACTCTCTCCAGGTAATAGTGTTTTTGTAGTAATCAATGGTGTGTTGGTAGTATTCAATGGTGTTTTGGTAGTATTCAATTGTGTTTTTTGAGTAATCAGTAGTGTTTTGGTAGTATTCAGTGGTGTTTGAGAGTATTCAAAAGTGTTTTTTGGTAGTATTCCTGGTCGATCACCATGCCTATCCCTTCTAGGGCAGGGTAGGTGCCAAGGCTGGAGCTTGCTACCATCTGTAGCTCTTAAGCCTGCCCTTCCCGTTAGGGAAGGTGGCAGACCAGAGAGTCCTAGCATCTATCTACCTCCATGCCTCGTGCTGGTGGGGAATGTGGCTAGGCCTGGGGCCAGTTGGTCCCGCCGATGAGGGGTATCCCCTCCCATGGGAGACATAGGTCTCTGACATTCCCACGCCAGGGAGCCGGAGCCGGGTCGCCATCTGGTAAAGACCCGGACCGGGAGAATTCGCGGTGAATCAACACCTTTGGTAGTATTCGATGGTGTTTTGGTAGTATTCAATTGTGTTTTTTGAGTAATCAGTGGTGTTTTGGTTGTAATCAGTGGTGTTTTGGTAGTATTCAGTGGTGCTTGAGAGTATTCAAAGGTGTTTTTTTGGTAGTATTCGATGGTGTTTTGGGAGTATTCAATGGTGATTTTGTAGTATTCAATGGTGTTTTTTGGAGTATTGGTGTGTTTTACGAATGAAATCAGGATATATGCTGGTGTAAGTGTGTATGTGTGATTTGTAATAATATGTTGGTAATGTGAAATGTTATAGGTTATGAGTGAAATCCTTAGTTGTATTATAAAAACGAGAAAAATTGTGTGAATGTTATATGTAAACAAAATGAAAAGTATAAATGAGTTGTAGCGTGTTTGAATGATATGAAAGGGAGAGTGAGGTGCAGGGTAGATCCAGGGGAATGAGTGTGAGGTGTTGGGGCTTGTGCATGGTACAATAGTGAAATTGTGACTTGGGAATTTGTTGAGTCTTGTCTCGCCTTTGTGTGTTTGTGTTGTGGTTGTATACGAAATTTGTTGTTTTTAATGAGAGTTGAAAAATGAAATGTATATGAAATTTGTTGAAGTGTAATGTTTCCGCTATGTTGTAACTGAAAAGTGGAAAATTTAAATAAATGATGAATTGTTGTTGTTTGTTACGATAAGGGCCTTATCTCTAGGCCTGTCTTGCTCCCTCATAACAAGATATTTAATTAAGCTTTGCTCTTTTCAGTCAGAGAAAATCATTTTAGTATAAGGGTATTTTGGGGGAGATTGATCCAACAAAGTAAAATTTGTAACATTTAATATAAAAGGATTCATATAATTCAGCGTATGATATAAAATTCTCTTTTGCAATGTAAAACCTCAAGATACACTTTATATGAAAGCAGTCGACATCCATGAAAGTTTGCAATATAATAACAGAGATTATTGCTTCAATAAGTCTGAGGTGTATTAAATTCCAAGTATACTATGTAATATAATAACTGGTGGCCCGGTGGTCTGACTGGTGGCCCGGTGGTCTGGTGGCTTGAGCTCTCGCTTCACACACGGAGGGCCCGGGTTCGATTCCCGGCGGGTGGAAAGATTTCGACGTGTTTCCTTACACCTGTTGTCATGTTCACCTAGCAGCAAATAGGTACCTGGGTTGTTAGTCGACTGGTGTGGGTCGCATCCTGGGGGACAAGATTAAGGACCCCAATGGAAATAAGACAGACAGTCCTCGATGACGCACTGACTTTCTTGGGTTATCCTGGGTGGCTAACCTTCCGAGGTTAAAAATCCGAAGAAATCTTATCTTATTATAAAACTTATCCCGAACAGTCATCTCCCGTACAAAACACTCCCGGACAGGCCACTTATACTACAAAAAAACACCAGTTTACTACTAAACACATTACCTGTACCCAGGTAGAGTGCATTTATTCCAAGGCCTGCAACTAGTATTGTGGGAATTAAGAGATTACCTGTCTGGGCTTCACCATCACTTACAACAAATAATCTCCCGGGGAGTGGACCGACTAGTATAATTTTACCGCGGTTACCCCGTTGAGGCGTGTGAGAAAACTTGCCCCACTCCTGGTCACATCCAAGGGTCCTTCGATATTCTCACTCTAAATCCACATAAATCCTTGACCAGTTTATTAAGAATGAGTAACACCAATAGTTACGATATTGTTAAGTTTTGTGGACTGTATGGGTTAATATCTGACTGATTGGGGAAAAGGAGGAAAGAGTACAACTTGTTAATATCACTCACTCTTTATCCGTGCCATTGTTATTCACTGGAAGATCTCATCATTATCATTCCCACCGCAGACCCACATTATCCCAACATACCTACTGGCCAGACGGTTGCTATGATAAAAAGAGTACTTACGGTGGGGAAGAAGCAACATTCTTGTCACTATTCTTCAACGGATCTCGTGGTCCTGCTCGGTAGAGATTATTCTTCCGGCAAGACGATGATGTTGGTGGTTGTCCCGATGAGTCAAGAGAAGATTGATTCATTGATCCCTCTACCGTCCACGGGACAGGACGGTTTATGTAACATGCGGTTGATCGGGAGTAGCGATTCATCTCCTCTCGCTATTTCCCTTTATTACAGTTTATGCGTATAACTTTAATCACTATGTACATTATGACTTAATGCCCCACTAGTTTATATACATTCACCGTCTCTATACCGAAATTCAGAGATGATGAGTGGAGATGGAAACGACCATCTCTTCCATATCCAACATGGCGGCCCTGGGATGGCGTCCCTTCACTAGCGGGCACCCGGTATATTCACTTCCAATTCTTTACAAATCTGCTTCACTAGATTCAACGTCTCACCATATTCATTAAGTATATTCCAGTCTCTTCTATTACAATAACTACCCAGAATCAGGGTTTACGACCGCATTTTGTTGTGTCGCCGCACCACTAGAACCCGAATTAGGACTAAATTTCCATACCCCATTAAGTTGGAGCCACGTTATTTCACCAAATTGTCGCCCAAATATCGGATTTTCCAGACCGAATGTCCCACAATTACGCATCACACACTTTGATATCACTCCTATTACGAATTGAAGCTATTAAGTCCGGTCTGGCTGACGACATCGTCCAATACCCAGAGGCATCCTGCCCACTATCTTGACTCTAGGTCTCTCCACGCATGACTGCCTCGCTCTCTGCCCTCGCTTGACCCTGCTCCCATACCCACGCGATTGTCGGGATGGTTTTATTTTCATCTCAAATAAAATACGAACCAACAGCCACACATTAAGAATATTCACATTAGAAAGGCTATCGAGTATAGCATTTCGGAAAATACCCAATATTTTCCACACTGCGGCTGGCAGAGTTCATTGTTAGACGATTCAAATTGTGTGGAAACTTTTTAGTCACTAAAAGTTCCACAGGGTAAGTGAGCCGTTAGGAGCCTTAAACATACCGTGGATCGGCCCTCGGAGTTTATAAACCCACACCCCAACAAAACATACACACATTTGAGCCAATGAAGGTAACTATTATGTACATTTTAATTGATAGATTTATCCACCTAGGCACACCTAGGCAAGTTTGTACAGTTCGAAACTAATAGTAGGATTATTAAGGCAACGTTAGATATTAATACTGTAGCTCTAGCACCTAATATAGGTAGTTATAGGCCTGAATAGGCAAGCATTAGGTTATGTTAGCTAGAGACAACTGGCAGCCCACTTGAATCTAGGCAGTGTGGCGGTCACAAATCGTGACCTACGTTCTTAACCAGACCAGACTTCGACAGAACAAGACGTGCTGAGATCAAGCACCACACCCCATGTGACCCAACATCTGTCCTGGGGCCCTGGAGGAGATCCCGAAGTACCATGGAAATCTGCCTCCATCCAGACCCATTACAGTAAGACTAGGCTTTCTTTCTCTCAGTATCTGGCCAGTTTTCTGGGGGAAACGTTAGTGAGTTATCTGTGGGTCTTAAGCAGACGGATGCCTTTGTGTAGGTATGTACCAGAGTCGTCTCTTAAGTTCAGTCTGGAAGCTAGTGTTACTTACTGCATATATTATTCAAGGGATATCCTAGGAACCAGGAAACTCTGAGGTGCAGGCAGGACACTAATTACCCCATCTTTTGCAGACAAAGTTTCTCCACTGCACATGGTGTTAGGAGGGGTTATATATAAGGAAGACTAGGACACATAGCAACCCTTTTTAATTCAAGTAAGTAAACCCCCTTCCAGTATTGTGTAGGCAGTGTGGGATTCCCCTTACTGCAATTAGATAGAAATTTGACCATAGCCACTTGTAAGTCTGAGAGAAGTGTCTCAGAGTGTCGGTGTCAACAGTGCTTGCCCAGAGTGCAACTACAAGGGGGCAGTCCAAATAAGTTTCTATAAATTGCATCATCTTGCAAAAGGAGTTTCCAGCCTGCCCTGGAGTGAACACTGTCCTCCTGGTAGGCCGGATCACACTTCCTGTCTCTGGTATTCCTGGTCAATGTCGTCTTCAACATCACTCGTGTCACTTTCCCTTAGGTTTTCGTTCACAGTTGATAGAACTCCCTTTAATTCTAAGGGGATTAACTTATTAATGGTACGTAAAGTCTCTTGGCCGTGACACAACACTTTGACATTCCTGACAACACCCTGAGCGTTTGGGTACAATGTTACTACCTTACCCAGAGGCCACAACGTTCGAGGTTGCTCAGTATCCAATTAACACAATGTCACCCGGTTGGAATATTCTGTCTATCAGCCGCTTCTGACGCACCATAAAAATGTTCACATAGTGTAAGGAGATACTCTTTGCGCCACACATTATACCAGTGATTAATTACTTTATTTAACATCTTAAATTTATCACTAATACTGTCACATTATTATAATCCTCATCAACTCCGCAGGATTATCTCTATAGATAGGTGCAGCTTCTAGTTTCCGCCCACATATCAAGTAGAAGGAGTCAATACTTCTGCGTCGGGAGTATCAATTATGTACGAGAGAACGATTATTTATCCGATTCTCTGCCTCCACTAATACTGCCCGGAATTCTTCCAAGTTAATTCTGTTTCCGGTGTAGTACTTTACGCAGACACCTCTTCACTGTACCTATCAGTCTTTCATACAATCCCCTTGCCAGGGGGCCCTGGGAGCTATAAACTTCCAGCCACACCCTCGCTGATTTAGCAGAGACTGTACTTCATTACTCTCATTTAATTCCTTCCGCTACAAAGTTAGTGGCATTATCTGAAATCATGAGTCTCGGACAGGATATCTTATTTGCAAATTTACGAAACAGCTGTTGAACTGTTCTGCAGACAAATCCTGTGCCACTTCTAAGTGTACTGCCCTTGTGGGGACAAGTGAATAAACAACACATACACCTTTAAAGGAACACCATCTGTAATACCTGTTAAAATGATGGGGCCACCTTTGCTCCTGTATAAAAACATTGCCACATGTACTCACCTAGTTGTACTCACCTAGTTGTGGTTGCAGGGGTCGAGACATAGCTCCTGGCCCCGCCTCTACACTGGCCGCTACTGGGTCCTCTCCTGCGCCATGAGCTTTATCATACCTTTCCCTAAAGCTATGTATGGAACCTGCCTCCTACATCGCTTCCCAAGCTATTCCACTTCCTGACCACTCTGTGACCGAAGAAATACTTCCTAACATCCCTGTGATTCATTTGAGTCTTCAACTTCCAACTGTGTCCCCTTGTTGTGTGCCCATCTCTGGAACATTCTGTCTCTGTCCACCTTGTCAATTCCTCCAGTATTTTATATGTCGTTATCATGTCCCCCTATCTCTCCTGTCCTCCAGTGTTGTCAGGTCGATTTCCCTTAACCTCTCCTCGTAGGACATCCCCTTAGCTCGGAACTAGTCTTGTTGCAAACCTTTGCTTGCTAGATGTGGGTTCCAAACTGGTGCTGCATACTCCAATATGGGCTAACGTACACAGTGTAAAGGTCCTGAACGATTCTTTATTAAGATGTCGGAATGCTGTTCTTAGGTTTGCTAGGCCCCCGTATGCTGCGTAGTTATTTGGTTGATTGCGCCTCAGGAGATGTGCCTGGTGTTATACTCACCCCAAGAACTTTTCCTTGATTGAAGTTTGTAGTCTCTGGCCCCCTAGACTGTACTCTGTCTGCGGTCTTCTTTCCCCTTCCCCAATCTTCATGACTTTGCACTTGGTGGGATTGAACCCCAGGGCCAATTGCTGGACCAGGCTTGCAGCCTGTCCAGACCCCTTTTGTAGTTCTGCCTGGTCCTCGTCCGATTGAATTTTCTCATCAACTTCATCATCTGCAAACAGGGACACTTCGAGTCTATTCCTTCCATCATGTTGTTCAAAATACCAGAAACAGCACCGGTCCTAAGACTGACACCGGGTGGAACCCACTGTCACGGCGCCACTCTGAACCTACCACGGACCATGACTGTGCTGTCTTCCTGACGGGTATTCCTGATCCATTGTAGTGCCTTCCTTTATCCCTGCCTGGTCCTCCAGCTTCTGCACTAATCTCTTGTGTGGGACTGTGTCAAACGCCTTCTTACAGTCCAAGAATATGCAATCTACCCACCCCTCTCTCTCTTGTCTTACTGCTGTCACCCTGTCATGAACTCCAGTAGGTTTGTGACAGGTTTTCCCCTCCCTGAAACCGTGTTGGCCATCGTTGATTAGCTCATTCCTTTCTAGGTGCTCCACCACTCTTCTCCTGACTATCTTCTCCTGACCTTGCATACTATAAGTCAGTGACACTGGTCTGTAGTTTAGTGCTACATTTCTGTCTCCCTTTTAAGTGGAACTACATTTGCTGTCTTCCATCCTCAGGTAGTTGCCCTGTTTCGATAGACGTGTTGAAGATTGTTGTTAGGGGTACACATAGCTCCTCTGCTCCCTTCTCAGGACCCATGGAAAATGTTATCCGGCCCCCATCGCCTTTGAGGTTTCAGCTCGCTTAGTAGCCTCTTCACTTGCTCCTCAGTTGTTGTATTGTGTCCAGCACCCGATGGTGTACCCTACCTCTCCTCCTTTCTGGAGGCCCTTCTATTTCCTCTGTGAACACCTCTTTGAATCTCATGTTGAGCTCCTCACACACTTCTTGGGTCATTTCTTGTGTGTGTGTGTGTGTGTGTATGTACTCACCTATTGTGGTTGCAGGGGTCGAGTTATGCTCCTGGCCCCGCCTCTTCACTGATTGCTACTAGGTCCTCTCTCCCTGCTCCATGATCTTTATCAAACCTAGTCTTAAAACTATGTATGGTTCCTGCCTCCACTATGTCTTTCTAGCTATTCCACTTCCTGACAACTCTATGATTGCCATTTTGTCCTATGCACATGTCGATTGAAGGCTGGGCCTGTTGTGTGTGCGTGTGTGTATGTATATATGTATGGTGTGTGTGTGTGTATGTGTGTATGTGTATATGTAAGTGTGTATGTATATGTGTGTGTGTGTGACCCAACAATAAAATTTGCACCAAGAACTCATTACAGTTGTGACCAGGTGTAGACTAGTGAATTGTTCATTGCGTTATAATTTGTTCATGATTGTAACCATGTATAAACGTAAAATAAGTAAATTTACTTACATGTTTCATTACCTTTGTAACTTGTGGAGTTCATTACCTTTGTAGCTTGTTAGTTCATTACCTTTGTAACTTGCTCAGCTATTAAAACTTTGGGGTCCAGTCCCTGGACCCATTATGTACCTCTTGTAATCTTTTGACTACCACCCACAGGATGGGTATGGGGTGCTTAATAAAGATATCAAACTAACAATCAAAACACTGTAATCCACACCTGTTACATCAAATGGCTTTATTAACTGCACTCGTTCCTTGGGCAATGGTGGAGGGGCCTGGATACATATAGGTTCTGGCATCCACCTGGTACCCCACACCACACCCACGTCTCCGGGGGCCCCATCAACCAGATAACTGCGGCAGCATATGGGCGTCTGGCAAACCTTAGATTAGCGTTCCGTTACCTTAAAGGAATCGTTCAAGACACTGTATACCGTGTACGTCAGGCCCATACTAGAATATGCAGCACCCGTCTGGAACCCACACCTGGTCAAGCACGTAAGGAAACTAGAGAAAGTGCAAGGTTTGCGACAAGGTTAGTTCCACAACTCAGGGGTCTGTCTTATGAAGAAAGGTTGAGGAAATAGGACTAACAACACTGGAGGAAGAAGGGTCAGAGGAGACATGATAACGACATACAAAATACTGCGGGGGAAATTTACAAGGTAGATAGTGACAGGTTGTTTCAGAGAGGGAACACAGAAACAAGGGGACACAACTGGAAGCTGAAGACTCAGATGAGTCAAAGGGATGTCAGGAAACATTTCTTCAGCCACAGAGTAGTCAGGAAGTGGAATGGACTAGAGAAAGATATAGTGGAGGCAGGAACCATACATAGTTTTAAGACAAGGTATGATAAAGCTCATGGAGCAGGAGGCAGAGACCCAGTAGCAGACAGCGAAGAGGGGGGGGCCAGGAGCTGAGACTGACCCTGCAACCACAATTAGGTGAGTACAATTATGTGAGTACATGTCTTGATGCCTCTTCACACTCTGTCGTCCCTGAGGAATCCAGAGTTTCCTAATGCAATTTAAGGTATCTTGTACTCCACCATGCATCACATTTTTATGGGCATTTAATACAATTAAAGTTGTCAGATGATGAGTCTTGGGCGCAAGATAGGGTGTTTAGTATATTCACCCAATTCAGCATTTTGCAATCTACCTCTGCATTTGATTACGTCATCCTCCAAGTATAGCCCCAATTTCTCTATTATTGAACCTTTCCCAAGTTTTCCATCCCTTAGTAATTTAATCTCCTCTCCATAGATTTCTCCTTGTACCATCTGTACCCAGTATTTCAGGGGATGAGGAAAATCATACGGGATATTCATCTTGTTTATGAAGTTAAACACCAATTTCGTGACATTAATCAATTTTGGGAAGGATGGTATTTATTTATATCAATGGCTAGGGGGACCGAGGACTGGAGCCGTGTTCAGAATTTCCACCAGAGCAATATCCCTTTTTTAACAAACCAGTTAATTTTATCCCAACCAACGGGGTCCCTTAAACCACGATAAAGTCTTCACAAATTTTACATAATAACCCACGAGACAAGAAATCAGCTGGGTTCTCCGCCCGGGAATATGGTTAAAGTTAACTTATGTTGACCCAAACTGTCATATTTTTTTCCATCTGGTTAATCTCGGCGACTCTATTTTGCACGAATATAATCTTGTGGTTCCGTTGGGATCCACTGAAAAGATAATTATTATCAGCCCAAAAAGGTGTCGCTAATATTTATCTCCGGCAATTTCCCGTAAATAATCAGCTAAGACACCCACATTGGAAAAATATACACCACAAAATAAATGGCGGTTAATTCCAACTGAGGTAAAGTACGTAATTTAAGGGGGCCACTTTAGTTTTAGACATGACAAGAAAATGTCTTTATTGCATTGAAGATAAGCGACTGCCCCAAACGCAAATTTAGAAGCACCCCAAAAAATGGGGTATTTTCCACCCCAGGGGGGGCTCACACCCGGGAACAAAATAATAATAATAATAATAATTTTTATTTCTATGCATGTTACAAGGTACAATTTTTTGGATTACAATTATAAAACTGTAATGCAAGGAACCACTGGCATGCCACATTAGGGCAGTTTATTCTAGAGACTTTTTCACTAAGTTTAATGCTAAAGAAATTGATTGATTTTATTCTAGTTCTGTATTTTTTAAAATTTTAAAATTGGTTATACATACTATTAAAAGACAATACAAGAGAAATTGGTTGATTTAATCTATTGTATAGTTTATTTCAAGTTACAGTATGTTGATGCTATACTAGATAATAACAATACTTTTTTTTTTTAGATTTCTTCTAGATATATTTTTATTTCAAATTAAGAAAATGATGATACTAAAGATTTTAATTGCAATATGATGATAGAAATTGCAAAAGTGTTAAGGAGGATGAAATATAAAATTGGATCATTTAAAAAATAATTTGGGTTTGGGGTTTGTTACAGTATGAGTATTTAGTATAGTAGTAGGTTTTTTTTGAGAAGAGTCTTGAATTATTTTCGACAAGGTTCTTAATATTTACGTAATGTTGATTCGGGGCCTTTTTCATAAATTTTTACATTGGTTAGTATGGACTGGGGGGGAAAAAAGTGATCTGTGTCTTGTGTCATTTGTGGGACCTATTAAAGTTGTTGGGAGAATTCTGAGCGCGGGGTTGATATTGCATGTAGAGTTTTATGTATGTGAAGGCACATGAATAGGTATGAATTTTTTTTTGGTGAGTAGTTTTAAGGTTCAAATATGGGGTATGCTGTTGGGGGAATTTGTTATCATCCTGACTATTTTGGGGGTTATGAGTGGTATAAGGTGATTTAATGTTGTTCCCCCCTGCAAATTCCCCTAGGTGAGATAAGGGTGATAAAGAATGATATAGTGCAATGGGGGCTGGTTGAGGCACATAATAGCGTTCTTAGATAATATACCACCCCTTGGTTTTCTTGGGGAAATTTTTTTTAGTTGTTTGGGGAATTTAAACTACTGTCAAAAGGGGATTCCTAGGGGAATTTTCCCCGGGGGCTTGTGATGGGGAACCATTTAGCGTTTGTTAAGTGGAACAGGAAAAATTTGTTTAAACTGAATGTAGTAGGTCTTGTCGGTATTGGTAACTTTTGTCATCATCCATGTTGATATTTTCTGTAATTCGGCATTAACTGTTTGGCTAGTACGACTGGATTTGGGGGAGGAAACATATGTTTGGGGATTCAAAAAAAAAGGGTTTAGGGGATGCATTCGGGGTATTTATGTAAATGAGGAATAGGGGCCCCGGACACTCCTTTAGGGGGCCCGACTGTAATTTGTTGTGTGGAAGAGTTCTTCCATTTGTGTTCACTATGACTTCTTTGCTAAGGTACACTTTAGGTAGTTGAGGGGGGCCCCAAAACCCCCCGGGGTAATTTTTGAGCAATAAATCATGGTGACTTACAAATGCTTTTTGTAGGCTATGAAAATTCCCGCGGAACTTTTTCTTCTCAATGCAGTGTATATTAATTAAATGTTTTTAGCACGTTTTTTTTTTGGTCCAACCAAATTGACAGGGGGTTTTTCATTGTGTGAGACGAGGTAGGAATAGATCTGTTTATAAAATTTTTGAAGATTTTAAAACAGTGGGGAAATTTGAGATTTGTCTATAATTGTTCAGTTTTGTCCTCCAACATTGGAACTTTCATAATCACCTTTTTTAAATTTTTACCTTTGAATTCCTCAGGAGGGTTTCATCCAAGAAAATTTGCTTCCATCCCTTGTACCAATAATTTCCCCCCGGATTGTAAAAAGGGCCACAAAAAAAGTGGATCAAACATTTTGAAACTTCAGCAAAGGGTTCTCTTGTTTTTCTTGGGCATACTATTTAAGGCTTTTTAAGATACGTTTCTCAGTATCCCAACAGTCCCAATACTTTTTACACCCCATACCCATCTCCGGGTTCTTTTATTTATTCTGTCCTTTAACCTGGACCCTACTGTTCCACTCCCAGAGTATTTTTGATTTTCATTGCCCCCTTATATATCTTCATTAGCCCCCTTTAGTTGACTTCCCCCGGAAAATTTTCCCTAAAAATTTTTCTCATTATTTCACTCAGTGGACCACCTGTACATTTAAATCGCATTTATGCCCTTTTAATAAACGGACTGGCGGCCCCAAAAAAATTCTTCTGAAAATTTCAGGATAAGTGGATTCTGGATCCTCTGGCCCAGAAAAATTTGTATTCGATCCGTTTTTCAATCCCACCCCGGAAATTTATTTTTTCTGCCCAGCTAACTATTAACCTGAAATTCAAAACATCTCCCCCAATTTTCC
>WNWK01051767.1:0-12380 GCA_009830355.1 Cherax destructor | reverse complement strand
TCAGTTTGGGGAAAAATTACTCAAAGTGTTTGACCATAGAGTTACTAGAAAGGAAAAACTGGACAATTCCTCCAACCCCTTTGGACGAACATCCCAGACAGGCCCCCATTTGAAAAATATATTTACTTTGAAACCCCTTAGACACTAACTTGTTTAATAAACATATTAAATTTTATGTTTTGGTTAGTACCCTATCAGTTGCAATCCTCTTGAAGCTTAATAATATGTCGGATAACTGAACCAGGATACTGACTTTGTTGCAAAAGCCCAGTAACAGGCTGGATGCTGAAGGGCTATCCTTTCTAGTGTTCACTGGAGATGTCTTTTAAATAAATAATCCCAAGAGGGAAACATGATCGGGGTTTTCAAGGGGGAAAAGGGGTATTAACAAAGGGGATAAAACAAGGTCTTGAGGATATCTCTCCAAGAGAGAACCCGCAATAATGGATTCAAGTTGGATAAGTTTAGATTTCGAAAGGATATAGGAAAGTATTGGTTTGGAAATAGGGTAGTTGATGAGTGGAACAGTCTGCCTAGTAGGGTTATTGAAGCAAGGACCTTGGGTAGTTTTAAATTTAGGTTGGACAAATTCATGAGTGAGAGAGGTTGTATTTGAGTGGGAATTGCACATGAGTAAATAAAATGATCAAAGCTTATTTCTTGGGTAGCATTGAAAATTAGGTTGAACAAATGTTCTGTCAGTGGGATGGAATGTGAAGGACCTGCCTAGTATGGGCCAACAGGCCTGCTGCAGTGTTCCTCCTTTCTTATGTTCTTAAATTACATTCACTTGTAAGACGTAGAATGAGGGGAGACATGATCGAGGTATGCAAGTGGAAAATGGGTATTAACCCTTTGGGGGTCCAAGGGGGGTCTCTGAAACTCGTTCTCAGGGTCCACGAATTTAAAAAAAAAAAAAAAAATTATTTTTTCTTATGGAATGATAGAGAATCTTTTTCCGATCATAACGCCACAAAAATTATGAAATTTGATCAAAAACTAACGGAATTATGCTTTCGCGAAGTTAGCGGTAGCCATGACACTTACGCATCGGCGATTTCGCCCACTTTGAGCCCTTTTTTCGGCACATTCCAATGTTTCAGTCTACTAAAATTATAGCTATTTAGCTAGAACTCCATTTCTTCTATCGATTGAGTACAAGAAACTGCCAATTTACCAATTTCAACTACCCAAAATAGTGGTCAGAAAATGGCAATTTGGCCAATTTCACACAAATTTCAAACGATGCCAATTTCAAAATAGGATCCATAATAAACAAGACAGACATTCCTGGCACTAAAATAACATCTTCTCTTTTCATTAGTCACGTCTCCAGGCCCCTCTTACATTACTTTTGCTTTCCATTTTGAATTTTTATTCTCACAAAAAAATAGAAGATTTATTGTTATGTATACAACTGCATCATTGTAAAAATGGTATAAATAATGTCAGAGCACTTGTGCATGAATATTAGACTCGCCAGTTGATGTGTATTGGATGCATGGTGTGATTTGTTTACTCTTGAACATCGTCAAAAATCGAACATTTTCGCTACTTTGAGCTCAATTTCAAGGTACTTGTTATTATCAAACCAATCAAAATCATCTCTATTTCTGTAATATATCTTCCATTCTATCAAATGAGAACAAGAAAACGAGGATACAACAATAAATACCATACGAAAATCGACTGCAAAGTCGCTGTTTTATACCAAAAACACGGTCAGAGTTTTTTTTTCCTCATTATGCACTGTGTGGTGCAGGAATTTTTTTATACTGCGCACACTGACCGCACAGACCCATTCTATCACATCTAGGCCTAACAGCCTGTTTCTTCTTGATTTGAGGGCGCTAGAATTTAGGCGTACTAGTACGTCAATAACCCCAGTGCGTAAGACGTACTAGTACGACCAAAACCCCGAAAGGGTTAACAAAGGGGATAAAAATAAGGTCGTTCTGCCGATTATATTGGACTTAGAGAACACCTGTCTAATCTCGACTGGGGTAATCTAGCTAACGATTACGATGGGATCTACGTTTATGATTTTTTTCTTAATAATGTACAACGTGCGCAGAGTATATTTATTCCCCAGAGAGAATTTAGGTCAAATAATAATGATCCCAAATGGATTAACAGGAGGCTAAAACATCTATTATGGGAGAAAAGAGGAATTTATAGGCGCATCAAAAGAGATGTTAACCTTATTGACCAATATGTTCAGTTGAAAAGAGAAGTAAAAAAGGGGATTAGAAAGGCTAAACGTGACTATGAGATTAAGGTTGCTAATGAATCAAAGACTAATCCAAAAGGGTTCTTTCAAGTGTATAGGACGAAGGTGAGGAAAAAGGTAGGACCTCTGAAAATTGGGAATGGACAGCTGACGGATAACGAACTGGAAATGTGTTCTCTATTTAATGACTATTTTTTGTCAGTCTTTACACAAGAAGACGTAAATAAGATTCCAGAAATTAACAATTATTCAGTTCCTGAAGAATTCAAGTTAACTAATATTACTGTCACGAGGGACATGGTTATCAAACAGATAGATAAACTGAAGCAAAATAAGTCCCCGGGACCCGACGAGTTGTTTTCCAGGGTACTTAAAGAATGCAAGATGGAACTTAGCCATTAACGAATGTGTTTAATACGTCCATCCTAACTGGTGTTGTGCCAGGGATGTGGAAGATAGCTAATGTAGTTCCTATATTCAAATCAGGGGATAAGTCAATTCCATCAAATTACCGTCCAATAAGCCTCACATCTATAGTAGGCAAATTATTAGAATCAATTATAGCTGATATTATTAGAAGTCACCTTGAAGAACATAATTTGATTAATGAATCTCATCATGGGTTCATGAGAGGTCGTTCCTGCCTGACAAATTTACTGACGTTTTTCAATAAAACATTTGAGGCAGTAGACAGTGATAAAGAATATGATATAGTTTACTTGGATTTCAGTAAGGCCTTCGATAGAGTACCTCACAAGAGACTCTTAAGAAAGGTGGCAGCTCATGGTATAGGAGGTAAAGTTCTAGCATGGATAGAGGCATGGCTTACCAATAGAAAGCAGAGAGTTTCCATTAATGGGGTCAAATCTGAATGGGGATTAGTCACTAGTGGCGTTCCACAAGGATCAGTTTTAGGCCCATTGTTGTTCATAATTTACATAAATGACCTTGATGAAGGAATTGCAAGTGACATGAGTAAATTTGCTGATGATACAAAAATAGGCCGTATGATTCATTCTGAGGAGGATACCAGTGAACTCCAGGAGGATTTGGACAAATTAATGTCTTGGTCTGAAAAGTGGCAGATGAAGTTCAATGTGGACAAGTGTAAGGTACTAGTCCTTGGTAATGAAAATATCCCTCGAATTTATAAACTAGGTGAAGTAGAGCTTGATCATACAGAATGTGAAAAAGACTTGGGAGTCATGGTAAGCAGGAATCTAAAGCCAAGACAACAGTGCCTAAGTGTGCGCAATAAGGCTAACAGATTAACATAACATAAGAACATAAGAAAGGAGGAACACTGCAGCAGGCCTGTTGGCCCATACTAGGCAGGTCCTTCACAATCCGTCCCACTAACAGAATATTTGCTCAACCCAATTTTCAATGCTACCTAAGAAATAAGCTTTGACAATTCTACCCACTCATGCGCGAGTCCCACTCAAATCCAACTCCTCTCACTCATGAATTTATCCAACCTAAATTTGAAACTACCCAAGGTCCTAGCTTCAATAACCCTACTAGGCAGACTGTTCCACTCATCAACTACCCTATTTCCAAACCAATACTTTCCTATATCCTTTCTAAATCTAAACTTATCTAACTTGAATCCATTATTGCGGGTTCTCTCTTGGAGAGATATCCTCAAGACCTTATTTATATCCCCTTTGTTAATACCCATTTTCCACTTGTATACCTCAATCATGTCTCCCCTCATTCTACGTCTTACAAGTGAATGTAATTTTAGGGTCTTCAATCTTTCTTCGTAAGGAAGATTTCTAATGCTATGTATTAATTTAGTCATTCTACACTGAATGTTTTCTAACGAATTTATGTCCATTCTGTAATATGGAGACCAGAACTGAGCTGCGTAATCTAGGTGAGGCCTTACTAATGATGTATAAAGCTGTAATATAACCTTTGGACTTCTGTTGCTAACACTTCTTGATATAAATCCCAGTAATCTATTTGCCCTATTACGTACGCTTAGGCATTGCTGTCTTGGTTTAAGGTTGATGCTTACCATCACCCCCAAGTCCTTCTCGCAATCTGTATGGCTAAGTTCTACGTTATTTAACTTATAAGTGCTTGGGTTATGGAGACTCCCGAGCTTCAGAACCTTGCATTTATCTACATTGAACTGCATCTGCCACTTTTCTGACCACGAATTAAGTTTTTCATAGGTATATTTTATCTAAAAAAATAGTTTTCCAGAAAATCCTTGAAAATGCCTTGAATCGTCAAAAAATGCAAGAAAATAACGTTTTAATATTTAAAAATTATTTACATATTTTTAAAAAATCCCATTAAAAATCTGTAAAAATCAAAATTATTATCTTCCTGAAGTTCTATGACATCTATGTTTGAATCAATTATCCTACCTATCTTCGTGTCATCGGCGAATTTGCTCATATCACTAGTAATTCCCTCGTCAAGGTCATTGATATATATTATAAATAACAATGGGCCTAAGACTGATCCCTGTGGAACACCACTTGTTACAAGTCCCCATTCGGATTTAACCCCATTTATGCACACTCTCTGCTTCCTATTGGTGAGCCATGACTCGATCCATGACAGCACTTTTCCCCCAATGCCATGAGCTGCCACTTTCTTTAACAGTCTCTGGTGCGGTACTCTATCAAAAGCCTTACTAAAGTCTAAATAAACAATATCGAATTCTTTATCGTGATCAACAGCCTCAAAAGCTTTAGTGAAGAAGGTTAATAAATTAGATAGGCAGGAACGGCCCCTCGTGAATCCATGCTGAGTATCATTAATCAAATTATGGTTATCTAGATGGCTTCTAATAATATCAGCTATAATTGACTCTAGTAATTTGCCTACAATTGAGGTCAGGCTTATTGGGCGGTAATTTGACGGTAGTGACTTGTCCCCTGCTTTAAAAATAGGAATTACATTAGCCATCTTCCACATATCAGACACTACACCTGTTTGAAGAGATAAATTAAAAATGTTAGATATTGTTAAGGCCACAAGGCACGATAACGTAGTAATTCTAGGGGACTTTAACTTTAGTCAGATTGATTGGAATTTCTTGACAGGGAATTTAGAATCTAACGACTTTTTAGAAGTAGTTCAGGATTGCTTTTTGAAGCAGTTTGTAACAGAACCTACAAGGGGAAATAACCTACTTGACTTGGTTCTGGCAAGCAAAGAAACCCTTGTTAATAATTTAGAAATTACAGAGGAACTCGGCTCAAGCGACCACAAGTCAATTACCTTTAGCATTGAATGGATGTATGATAGTAGGGATAATTCAGTAACGGTCCCAGATTTTCGCTTAGCAGATTATAATGGACTTAGAGAACAATTATCAACTGTGGACTGGGGTGACGAAGAGAGGTATCAATATGACAGTTTTCTTAACACTATACAGGCTGCCCAAAGAACATTTATCCCATATAAAGAAATTAGATCAAGTAGAAATGACCCAAAATGGATGAATAATAGGCTAAAGTATCTTTTAGGGCAGAAGAAAGGAATTTATAGGCGCATAAAAAGAGGGTCATCTTATAAATCAGTATACTGACATTAAGAGGGACGTTAAAAAGGGAATAAGAAAAGCTAAACGGGACTATGAAATTAAAGTTGCTAGGGATTCAAAAACTAACCCAAAAAGTTTTTTCCAGGTTTATAGAACAAAAGTTAGGGATAAGATAGGTCCCCTTAAAAATAACTCTGGGCATCTTACTGACAAGGAGAATGATATGTGCTCTATTTTTAATAATTATTTTCTCTCGGTTTTCACACAGGAAGACATTAATAATATCCCAGTAATTAATTTTTACAGAGGCCCAGAAGAAGATAAATTATGTAATATCACAGTCACTAGCGAAATGGTTAGGAAACAACTAGACCGACTGAAACAAAATAAATCGCCAGGTCCTGATGAGCTTTTTGCAAGGGTTCTTAAGGAATGCAAAATGGAACTCTGTGAACCAATATCTAACATTTTTAATTTATCTCTTCAAACAGGTGTAGTGTCTGATATGTGGAAGATGGCTAATGTAATTCCTATTTTTAAAGCAGGGGACAAGT
This sequence comes from Cherax destructor, assembly GCA_009830355.1. Classification (NCBI taxonomy): domain Eukaryota; kingdom Metazoa; phylum Arthropoda; class Malacostraca; order Decapoda; family Parastacidae; genus Cherax; species Cherax destructor. The sequence continues at coordinate 6,088 of WNWK01051767.1, read as the reverse complement.
CACTACCGTCAAATTACCGCCCAATAAGCCTGACCTCAATTGTAGGCAATTTACTAGAGTCAATTATAGCTGATATTATTAGAAGCCATCTAGATAACCATAATTTGATTAATGATACTCAGCATGGATTCACGAGGGGCCGTTCCTGCCTATCTATTTTATTAACCTTCTTCACTAAAGCTTTTGAGGCTGTTGATCACGATAAAGAATTCGATATTGTTTATTTAGACTTTAGTAAGGCTTTTGATAGAGTACCGCACCAGAGACTGTTAAAGAAAGTGGCAGCTCACGGCATTGGGGGAAAAGTGCTGTCATGGATCGAGTCATGGCTCACCAATAGGAAGCAGAGAGTGTGCATAAATGGGGTTAAATCCGAATGGGGACTTGTAACAAGTGGTGTTCCACAGGGATCAGTCTTAGGCCCATTGTTATTTATAATATATATATCAATGACCTTGACGAGGGAATTACTAGTGATATGAGCAAATTCGCCACCGACACGAAGATAGGTAGGATAATTGATTCAAACATAGATGTCATAGAACTTCAGGAAGATTTAGACAAACTTAATTCGTGATCAGAAAAGTGGCAGATGCAGTTCAATGTAGATAAATGCAAGGTTCTGAAGCTCGGGAGTGTCCATAACACAAGCACTTATAAGTTAAATAACGTAGAACTTAGCCATACAGATTGAGAAGGACTTGGGGTGATGGTAAGCAGCAACCTTAAACCAAGACAGCAATGCCTAAGCGTACGTAATAAGGCAAATAGATTACTGGGATTTATATCAAGAAGTGTTAGCAACAGAAGTCCAGAGGTTATATTACAGCTTTATACATCATTAGTAAGGCCTCACCTAGATTACGCAGCTCAGTTCTGGTCTCCATATTACAGAATGGACATAAATTTGTTAGAAAACATTCAGTGTAGAATGACTAAATTAATACATAGCATTAGAAATCTTTCTTATGAAGAAAGATTGAAGACCCTTAAATTACATTCACTTGTAAGACGTAGAATGAGGGGGAGACATGATCGAGGTATACAAGTGGAAAATGGGTATTAACAAAGGGGATATAAATAAGGTCTTGAGGATATCTCTCCAAGAGAGAACCCGCAATAATGGATTCAAGTTAGCTAAGTTTAGATTTAGAAAGGATATAGGAAAGTATTGGTTTGGAAATAGGGTAGTTGATGAGTGGAACAGTCTGCCTAGTAGGGTTATTGAAGCTAGGACCTTGGGTAGTTTCAAATTTATGTTGGATAAATTCATGAGTGAGAGGGGTTGGATTTGAGTGGGACTCGCAAATGAGTGAATGGAATTGTCAAAGCTAATTTCTTGGGTAGCATTGAAAATTGGATTGAGCAAGTGTTCTGTTAGTGGGACGGATTGTGAAGGACCTGCCTAGTATGGGCCAACAGGCCTGCTGCAGTGTTCCTCCTTTCTTATGTTCAGTCGGTCTAGTTGTTTCATAACCATTTCGCTAGTGACTGTGATATTACATAATTTATCTTCTTCTGGGCCTCTGTAAAAAATAATTACTGGGATATTATTAGTGTCTTCCTGTGTGAAAACCGTGAGAAAATAATTATTAAAAATAGAGCACATATCATTCTCCTTGTCAGTAAGATGCCCAGAGTTATTTTTAAGGGGACCTATCTTATCCCTAACTTTTGTTCTATAAACCTGGAAAAAACGTTTTGGCTTAGTTTTTGAATCCCTAGCAATTTTAATTTCATAGTCCTGTTTAGATTTTCTTATCCCCTTTTTAATGTCCCTCTTAATGTCAGTATACTGATTTATAAGATGACCCTCACCTCTTTTTATGCGCCTATAAATTCCTTTCTTCTGCCCTAAAAGATACTTGAGCCTATTATTCATCCGTTTTGGGTCATTTCTACTTGATCTAATTTCTTTATACGGGATAAATGTTCTTTGGGCAGCCTGTATAGTGTTAAGAAAACTGTCATATTGATACCTCTCTTCGTTACCCCATTCCACAGTTGATAAGTGTTCTCTAAGTCCATTATAATCTGCTAAGCGAAAATCTGGGACCGTTACTGAATTATCCCTACTATCATACATCCATTCAATGCTAAAGGAGGTTTTGTGGGCGAGGGGCTTGGACTTCTAGCAAGCATGTGTGAGCGTGTTAGATAGGAGTGAATAGAGACGAATGGTTTTTGGGACCTGACGAGCTGTTGGAGTGTGAGCAGGGTAACATTTTGTGAAGGGATTCAGGGAAACCAGTTAATTGATTTAGTTGGACGTGAGTCCTGGAAATAGGAAGTACAATGCCTGCACTTTAAAGGAGGGGTTTGGGATAGTGACAGCTGGGAGGGACTTATTCTCAGCTGTCATATCTGAGCGCCTCTGCAAAGACAGTGATTATGTATGAGTGTGGTGAAAGTGTTGAATGATGATGAAAGTATTTTCTTTTTGGGGATTTTCTTTCTTTTTGGGTCACCCTGCCTCTGTGGGGGACGGCCGACTTGTTGAAAAAAAAAAATAGTATTCGTTTTTGTTATGATTTTTTGTTTGTCTTTTTAATAGTGTTAAAACAATAAATTTCAGTCAAATTAAGCTGTAATTGTTGGTTTACTGTAGTTACATGCATTAATGCAAAATCAAAGGATATTAAATGTTTATACTGAATACATTACTTGTCCTATTCCTTAGTAAATAGGCAGATATGATTAAGAAACTTGTAAGGAATAAATCAATCAGTAAATAAATATCTTCATTTGGTTAGTGTAAGGTAGTTTTAAAAAAAAATTTCTTTCATTTAAAGTTTATTTGAAGTAAGTGAAGATTAGGTTGCCTGACTTGTATTTTTTCCCATGGCCTCACATGTTGTAGTGATCTCCAATGTTGTACTGAAACATTACCAATTATTTTTATTATGCGATTAACACTTTTGCAAAGTACAATCCCAAAGCAATCATAATTGCACGAAAAGAATGTTCTGCACAGATGCATTATGACCATTATTAACTGTATATAAACTGAAGATATTTTTTTTTTGTAGAATTAATATACATATTTTATAAATGTCTGTAATTCATCTAACCCATAACATGCCAGTCATAATTCCAGATAAAATAGAATTGCATGTTTATTTAGCATAAATTGTTAAATGTGTTTAATGTATTTTTCATATACGTACTACGTATAATGTCATAGCATGCTGTCTTGAACATTATAATTCATATGGTGAATGGCACAGAACTAATCTGTTATTTTGGAATTTGGACAGACTTTGCCATCTGGAAGTTTGACAAGTACAAAGAAATTTAAAAATAAATATATAAAATGTTTTTGTTTTGGGGTTGTACCATCAGGTAATTCCACTCTGATTATACAGTATAGCTATTTTTCCTTATTAATTTTACATTTCATTTTCAAATGGTATGAATATGTATATTCATTACCTTTGTTTTATGCTTTTAAATTATAATATTTTGCATGATGGTTCTCTCCTTAGCTAGATGCATGTTGTTTTTTGCTTCTTTTTTATATTTGATGCTGCTAAGATTTGGTTGCTTTGATCTTTTATTCTTGTTTTTTGCAATATTTATATATTTTTAAGGCTTAAACTTTTAACTAACCCATTTTTTTTCTTATGGTTAGCTATTAATAACCTTAAAATACTGACTGATTTAAAAGAATTATATTGATGTGCTTGATATTTTTCCATTTATTAATTTCATTTATGTCATGTGCCTACCTAGTCATACAGTAAGACATACCATAATTAGCATCATAGTAGACAGACAAAAACACTATCCAAAGCTTTGTATCCTCCTCTTCAAACAGTACCAAAATAAGCATGAATGTTGCATCTGTAGAAAAGACAGAATAATTGCAAGTAATTATTAATAAAAGCCACTAGTGTGCACTGGAAAAATATTATCTTCATTGGTGACATTCCAACTGCTCAGTTATGGGAAGAATGCAGAACTCAAGAGGAGGACTGGATACAGGATACAGCAAGACCATCTCATTGATCAAAATGAAGAGACTTGGTTATAATGATGTCAGATGACTTATCATTTAATGAACACACTAAGGAAAGTTGTGGGTAGTAGGTTAGTAGAAAGTAACCACCCAGGGAGGTACTACCATCCTACCAGTTGAGTGTGAAATGGAAACCTGTAAAATGTTTTACACATTGGTAGGATTGCTGGTGTTTTTTCTTTCTGTCTCCTAATCATGCAAGATAACAGGTACATCTTGCTACTTCTGCTTACATATATTTCATACTACACATGCATGTACATGTATGTGTATACTTTTTTTTTTTAGCACATCGGCCGATTCCCACCAAAGCAGGGTGGCCCAAAAAAGAAAAACTTTCATCATCATTCACTCCATCACTGTCTTGCCTGATGCGTGCCCACACTACAGTTATAAAACTGCAACATTAACACCCCTCCTTCAGAGTGCATACACTGTACTTCCCATCTCCAGGACTCAAGTCCGGCCTGCCGGTTTCCCTGAATCCCTTCATAAATGTTACTTTGCTCACACTCCAACAGCACGTCAAGTATTAAAAACCATTTGTCTCCATTCACTCCTATCAAATATGCTCACACATGCTTGCTGGAAGTCCAAGCCCCTCGCACACAAAACCTCCTTTACCCCACCCTCCAACCTTTTCTAGGCCGACCCCTACCCCTCCTTCCCTCTACTACAGATTTATACACTCTCGAAGTCATTCTATTTTGTTCCACCTCTCTACATGTCCGAACCACCTCAACAACCCCTTCTCAGCGCTCTGGATAATAGTTTTAGTAATCCCACATCTCCTAATTTCCAAACTACGAATTCTCTGCATTATATTCACACCACAAATTGCCCTCAGACATGATATCTCAACTGCCTCCAGCCTTCTCCTTATTGCACGATTCACCACCCATGCTTCACACCCATATAAGAGTGTTGGTATAACTATACTCTCATACATTCCCCTCTTTGCTTCCACGGACAAAGTTCTTTGTCTCCACAGACTCCTAAGTGCACCTCTCACCCTTTTCCCCTCATCTGTTCTATGATTCACCTCATCTGCTGACACGTCCACTCCTAAATACAGTGGACCCTCGCTATTCGAACACTCCAAAACTCACTCATTCCAGAATGCTGTTTAAGTGCTGTTACCAAACAAATTTATTCCCATAAGGAATGATGTAATTAGATTAGTCCATTTCAGACCCCCAAAAATACACTTATAAAAGCACTTACAATAATAAACTTACATAAAAGGTTGAGTTTTGGAGTGTTCGAATAGCGAGGGTCCACTGTATCTGAATACTATTCACCTCCTCCATACTCACTCCAATCTGATATCCAATCTTTCGTCATCTAATCTTTTTGTTATCCCTATCACCTTACAAAGAAGAATGAACATACAAAGAAGAATTAACATACAAAGAAGAATGACTAAAATGATTTACAGTATAAGAAATCTCCCGTATGAAGATAGACTTAGAGCATTGAATCTCCACTCTCTGGAGAGACGTAGAATGAGGGGAGATATCATCGAGGTGTACAAGTGGATGATGGGCATAAACAAAGGAGATATTAATAAAATACTGAGGATATCGAACCAAGTAAGAACCAGAAATAACGGATTTAAATTGGATAAATTTAGATTTAGAAAGGACATAGGCAAGTATTGGTTTTCGAACAGAGTTCCTCTTTAAGGGGGGCTCCTTGTCGTGGTAAAGAGGCTATCGGTCTGAGGAATTGGACCTCTTGGTCTTCTTCCTCAGACCGAACCTAATTACCCCCCAATCCCCCCTCCCTTTTCCCATCTTCCCCATCCTCCCTTTTCCCTTTCCTGCTCCTCCTCCTCCTCATCCCTCCCTTATTTCCTTCCCAGTTTTGCCCTGGGAGCTTCTCTCCTCAGGCATTCTAGTTCCTAGGTAGGGGGAAGTGTATCGTAGTCCATCCCATTCCGTTGAGGTCCTTGGCGGTGGTGTAGTTTGCCGTGGAATCTGGATCGCCTGGGGATGTCCCGATCCCTCTCCGGTCACCCGGGTAGTGGCTTTGGGTATCTTTCGGGCGACGGGTGTATCTCTGGAGGCC
>WNWK01051766.1:2500-12381 GCA_009830355.1 Cherax destructor | reverse complement strand
CAACGACTCTGAATTGACCCTAAAAGAGTTCTGGAAGGATCATTTCAATATCTTCCATTGCATAGGCCTTATAGATAAAGCTTAGCAGGGAGTGACTTCCAGGACTTTGAACTCTGCTTGGAGAAAGTTGTGGCCAGACTGTGTACCCGAGAGGGATTTTGAAGGGTTTGGGACTGGCCCTGAGGATCCTATGGAAGTTGTGGAAAGTATTGTGGCATTGGGGACTTCCATGGGGTTGGATGTGAGTAACCAGGATGTGGAAGAGTTGGTGGAGGACCACAATGAAGATCTAACCACTGAAGAGCTGCAAGAGCTTGAGCTGCAACACCATCAAAACAGATCTGAGGAAATTGCTTCAATGAAGGAGGAAGAGAGATGAAAGGTGCCCTTTTCAGAGATTAAGGAGATTTGTGCAATGTGGAGTAGGGTGCATTCATTTGTGGAGGAACATCACCCTGACAAAGATGTTGCAATCCGTCTAGGAAACATGTACAATGACAATCTCTTATCACATTTTAGGGACATTTTAAAAAGACACCAGACACAGAGCTCTCTGGACAGATATTTAGTGCCACACGTGTGCAGTGACTCTCAAGCTGGTCCTATTTTTTTTATTAACACATCGGCCGATTCCCACCAAAGCAGGGTGGCCCGAAAAAGAAAAACTTTCATCATCATTCATTCCATCACTGTCTTGCCTGAGGGGTGCTTTACACTACAGTTATAAAACTGCAACATTAACACCCCTCCTTCAGAGTGCAGACACTGTACTTCCCATCTCCAGGACTCAAGTCCGCATGCCGGTTTCCCTGAATCCCTTCATAAATGTTACTTTGCTCACACTCCAACAGCACGTCAAGTATTAAAAACCATTTGTCTCCATTCACTCCTATCAAATACGCTCACACATGCTTGCTGGAAGTCCAAGCCCCTCGCACACAAAACCTCCTTTACCCCCTCCCTCCAACCTTTCCTAGGCCGACCCCTACCCCGCCTTCTCCACTAGCTACAGTGGTCCCTCGGTTTTCGCCGAAAATTCGTTCCAGAATGCTGCTCAAGTGCCATTACCGAACAAATTTACTTCCTTAAGAAATAATGTCACGTAGGTTAGTCTATTTCAGACCCCCAAAAATACACTTGCAACAGCACTTACGAAAATACACTTATATAAATGTTCGAGTTTGGAGATGCACGCAAACTGAGGGACCACTGTACTTTGTAAAAACCTCTCATATGCTAACTTTTTCTCCCTTACTACTCTCTTTACATCATCATTTCACCAATCGCTCTTCTTCCCTCCTGCACCCACTCGCCTGTAACCACAAACTTCTGCTGAACACTCTAACATTACATTTTTAAATCTACCCCATACATCTTCGACCCCATTGCCTACACTCTCACTAACCAATCTATCCTCCAATAGTTGTTTATATCTTACCCTAACTGCCTCCTCTTTTAGTTTATAAACCTTCACCTCTCTCTTACTTACTGCTTCTATTTTCCTTGTATCCCATCTACCTTTTACTCTCACTGTAGCTATAACTAAAAAGTGATCTGATATATCTCTGGCCCCTCTATAAACATGTACATCCTGAAGTCTACTCAACAGTCTTTTATCTACCAATACGTAGTCCAACAAACTACTGTCATTTCGCCCTACATCATTTCTTGTATACGTACTTATTTATCCTCTTTCTTAAAATATTTTTTTTTTTATTAACACATCGGCCGATTCCCACCAAGGCAGGGTGGCCCGAAAAAGAAAAACTTTCGTCATCATTCACTCCATTACTGTCTTGCCAGAGGGGTGCTTTACACTACAGTTATAGAACTGCAACATTAACACCCCTCCTTCAGAGTGCAGACACTGTACTTCCCATCTCCAGGACTCAAGTCCGGCCTGCCAGTTTCCCTGAATCCCTTCATAAATGTTACTTTGTTCACACTCCAACAGCACGTCAAGTATTAAAAACTATTTGTCTCCATTCACTCCTATCAAATATGCACACGCATGCTTGCTGGAAATCCAAGCCCCTCGCACACAAAACCTCTTTTACCCCCTCCCTCCAACCTTTCCTAGGACGACCCCTACCCCGCCTTCCCTCCACTACAGATTTATACACTCTCGAGGTCATTCTGTTTCGCTCCATTCTCTCTATATGTCCGAACCACCTCAACAACCCCTCCTCAGCCCTCTGGATAATAGTTTTGGTAATCCCGCACCTCCTCCTAATTTCCAAACTCCGAATTCTCTGCATTATATTCACACCACACATTGACCTCAGACATGACATCTCCACTGCCTGCAGCCTTCTCCTCGTTGTGACATTCAACACCCATGCTTCACACCCATATAAGAGTGTTGGTATAACTATACTCTCATACATTCCCCTCTTAACTTCCATGGACAAAGTTCTTTGTCTCCACAGACTCCGAAGTGCACCACTCACCCTTTTCCCTCATCAATTCTATGATTCACATCATCCTTCATAGACCCATCTGCTGACATGTCCACTCCCAAATATCTGAATACATTCACCTCCTCCATACTCTCTCCCTCCAATCTGATATCCAATCTTTCGTCACCTAATCTTTTTGTTATCCTCATCACCTTACTCTTTCCTATATTCACTTTCAATTTTCTTCTTTTACATACCTTACCAAATTCATCCACCAACCTCTGCAACTTCTCTTCAGAATCTCCCAAAAGCACAGTGTCATCAGGAAAAAGCAACTGTGACAACTTCCACTTTGTATTTGATTCTTTGTCTTTTAACCCCACACCTCTTGCCAAGACCCTCGCATTCACTTCTCTTACAACCCCATCTATAAATATATTGAACAACCACGGTGACATCACACATCCCTGTCTAAGGCCTACTTTTACCGAGAAATAATCTCCTCTCTCCTACACACTCTAACCTGAGCCTCACTATCCTCATAAAGCTCTTCACTGCTTTCAGTAACCTACCTTCTATTCCATACACCTGCAACATCTGCCACATTGCCCCCCTATCCACCCTATCATACGCCTTTTCCAAATCCATAAATGCCACAAAAACCTCTTTACCCTTATCCAAATACTGTTCACCTATATGTTTTACTGCAAACACTTGTTCTACACACCCCCTACCTTTCCTAAAGCCACCTTGTTCATCTGCTATTCTGCTCTCCGTCTTACTCTTAATTCTTTCAATAATAACTCTACCATACACTTTACCTGGTATACTCAACAGACTTATTCCCCTATAATTTTTGCACTCTCTTTTGTCCCCTTTGCCTTTATACAAAGGAACAATACACGCTCTCTGCCAGTCCCTAGGTACCTTACCCTCTTCCATACATGTATTAAATAATAGCACCAACCACTCCAAAACTATCAAAACTATATCTCCGCCTGCTTTTAACATTTCTACCTTTATCCCATCAATCCCAGCTGCCTTACCCCCTTTCATTCTGTCCACTGCCTCACGAATTTCCCCCACACTCACAACTGGCTCTTCCGCACTCCTACAAGATGTTATTCCTCCTTGCCCTATACACGAAATCACAGCTTCCCTGTCTTCAACAACATTTAACAACTCCTCAAAATATTCCCTCCATCTTCCCGATACCTCTAATAACTCTAATAACTCTCTTCTCCTATTTTTAACTGTCAAATCCATTTGTTTCCTAGGCTTCCTCAACTTATTAATCTCACTCCAAAACTTTTTCTTATTTTCAACAAAATTTGTTGATAACATTTCACCCATTCTCTCATTTGCTCTCTTTTTACATTGCTTGACCACTCTCTTAACCTCTCTTTTTTTCTTCATATACTCTTCCCTCCTTGCATCACTTCTACTTTGTAAAAACCTCTCATATGCTAACTTTTTCTCCCTTACTACTCTCTTTACATCATCATTTCACTAATCGCTCTTCTTCCCTCCCGCACCCACTTTCCTGTAACCACAAACTTCTGCTGAACACTCTAACACTACATTCTTTAACCTACTCCATACATCTTCGACCCCATTGCCTACACTCTCACTAGCCCATCTATCCTCCAATAGTTGTTTATATCTTACCCTAACTGCCTCCTCTTTTAGTTTATAAACCTTCACCTCTCTCTTACTTACTGCTTCTATTTTCCTTGTATCCCATCTACCTTCTACTCCCACTTTAGCTACAACTAAAAAGTGATCTGATATATCTGTGGCCCCTCTATAAACATGTACATCCTGAAGTCTACTCAACAGTCTTTTATCTACCAATACATAGTCCAACAAACTACTGTCATTACGCCCTACATCATATCTTGTATACTTATTTATCCTCTTTTTCTTAAAATATGTATTACCTATAACTAAACCCCTTTCTATACAAAGTTCAATCAAAGGGCTCCCATTTTCATTTACACCTGGCACCCGAAACTTACCTACCACACCCTCTCTACATGTTTCTCCTACTTTAGCATTTAGGTCCCCTACTACAATTACTCTCTCACTTGGTTCAAAGGTTCCTATACATTCGCTAACATCTCCCAAAATCTCTCTCCTCCTCTACACTCCTCTCTTCTCCAGGTGCATACACGCTTATTATAACCCACTTTTCGCATCCGACCCTTATTTTAATCCACATAATCCTTGAATTTACACATTTATATTCCCTCTTCTCCTTCCATAACTGGTCCTTCAACATTATTGCCACCCCTTCCTTAGCTCTAACTCTCTCAGATACTCCTGACTTAATCCCATTTATTTCTCCCCACTGAAACTCGCCTACCCCCTTCAGCTTTGTTTCGCTTAGGGCCAGGACATCCAACTTCTTTTCATTCATAACATCAGCAATCATCTCTTTCTTATCATCCGAACTACATCCACGCACATTCAAACAACCCAGTTTTATAAAGTTTTTCTTCTTCTCTTTTTTAGTAAATTTGTACAGGAGAAGGGGTTAATAGCCCATTGCTCCCGGCATTTTAGTCGCCTCATACGACACGCATGGCTTATGGAGGAAAGATTCTTTTCCACTTCCCCATGGACAATAAAGAAAATAAAAAGAACAAGAGCTATTAAGAAAAAGAAGAAAAACCTAGATGTGTGTATGTATATATATGCATGTGCATGCCTGTCAAGTGTGACCTAAAGTGTAAGTAGAAGTAGCAAGATATACCTGTTATCAAGCGTGTTTATGAGACAGAAAAAAGACACCAGCAATCCTACCATCATGTAAAACAGTTTCAGGTTTCTGTTTCCCAGTCACCTGGCAGGACGGTAGTACCTCCCTGGGTGGTTGCTGTCTACCAACCTACTACCTACCACAAAGAAACGAAGTAACCCCAGATGAGGACTTGGTACCTAGAGTCCTTATGGAGGGGGATTCCCCTTCCAAAAATTAGGGTCTCTTCCCTCTCCCCTCCTCCCTCTCTTCCATCCAGCAACATCAGTCTTCAATAAAGGTAAGTGCCACATTCAGTTCATTCATTTCTGCATGTAAATCTATCTTTAACCCTTTCAGGGTCCAAGAGGGGTCTCCGAAACTCGTTCTCAGGGTCCAAGAATTTAAAAAAAAAAAAAAAAATTCTTATGAAATGATAGAGAATCTTTTTCCGATCATAACGCCAGAAAAAATTATGAAATTTGATCGAAAACTAACGGAATTATGCTTTCGCGAAGTTAGTGGCAGCCATAACACTTACGCATCGGCGATTTCGCTCACTTTGAGCCATATTTTCGGCAAATTCCATTGTTTCAGTCAACTAAAATTATAGCTATTTCGCTAGAACTCCATTTCTTCTATCGATTGAGTACAAGAAACCGCCTATTTACCAATTTCATCTACCCAAAATAGTGGTCAGAAAACGGCAATTTGGCCAATTTCACACAAATCTCAAATGATGCCAATTTCAAAATAGGGTCCAGAATAAACAAGGCAGACATTCCTGGCACTAAAATAACGTCTTCTCTGTTCATTAGTCATGTTTCCAGGCCCCTCTTACATTACTTTTGCTTTTTATTTTGAATTTTTATTCTCACAAAAAAATAGAAGATTTATTGTTATGTATACAACTGCATCATTGTAAAAATGGTATAAATAATATTAGAGCACTTGTGCATGAATATTAGACTCACCAGTTGATGGGTATTGGATGCATGGTGTGATTTGTTTACTCTTGAACATCGTCAAAAATCGAACATTTTCGCTACTTTGAGCTCAATTTCAAGGTGCTTGTCGTTGTCAAACCAATCAAAATCATCTCTATTTCTGTAATATATCTTCCAGTCTATCAAATGAGTCCAAGAAAACGAGAATACATCAATAAACACCATACGAAAATAGACTGCAAAGTCGCTGTTTTAAACCAAAAAAACGGTCAGTTTTTTTTTTTTCTCATTATGCACTGTGTGGTGCAGGAATTTTTTTATACTGCGCACACTGACCGCACAGACTAATTCTATCACATCTAGGCCTAACAGCCTGTTTCTGCTTGATTTGAGGGCGCTAGAATTTAGGCGTACTAGTACGTCAATAACCCCAGGGCGTAAGCTGTACTAGTACGTCAATAACCCTGAAAGGGTTAAGGCCCCCCAAAAAAATTTTCCAAACTTCTGGGTTTCTGGAACGGATTAATTGAATTTCCCTTATTTCTTATGGGGAAAATGGTTTCAGTTTTCGTGTGTTTCAGTTTTAGTGCATCCCTCAGGAACGGATTAAGCACGAAAACGGAGGGTCCACTGTACCTGTGAGATAGACACACAGATACACAGAGATAGACAGAGATAGATACAGACAGACAGGAGATAGAGACAGCCAAAGCAAATCAGCCAGCCAGCCAGCCAGCTGGCCTGCCGAACATGTATTACACGTTCCAGAAATGTTTCTCTTTACTTAGGGCATACGTTATAGAACATTCTGGCAGGATGACACTACCAGTGGTATCAAAATTGAAAGGATGTTACACATTGGTTATTATTGAGGTTTTTGATATTTCCTTGGTATCTCCTGCAAGGGGCGGCATATCTGAAGCTCGCTTGTAACTCGAATTTTGGCTCGCAACTCAAAGAAAAAAATAAACAGAGCGACGGCTTATAACTCGGAAAACTCGTAAGTTGGAGCACTCGTAAGTCAAGGTACCACTGTACATTACTTAGGTTTGCATACTGGTTGGAGAGCTGGTCGTAAGTCCGAGCAGTCAGTAAACAAGTACAGTATGTCGCTAATGAATGTACTATAGTGTGACCTAGATAAAAGTAGTAAGATGCATCTGTTATTTTGTTAAGTAAAAGGACACAAATGCAACTACTGTGACATTTTATTGTGGCAACGTTTCGCTCTCCAGGAGCGAAAAAGCTCCTGGAGAGCGAAACGTTGCCACAATAAAATGTCACATTAGTTGCATTTGTGTCTTTACTTAACATATTGTCGGTAATTCTACCAATATTAATACAATCTGTTATTTTGCATGTTTATGAGACAGAAAGAAAAGACACCAGCAATCCTACCATTATGTAAAACAATTACAGGTTTCCATTTCACACTCATTTGGCAGGATGGCAGTATCTCCCTGGGTGGTTCTACTGTATGCATCAAATGCACACATTAAATAAAACACAGATGCTGTATGTAAAAGTTTTTCAAGCCATTAAAATTTTCAATGTTGGTTTTTTCATTTTGTTGTGCTTTGAAGAGATACAACTACTCTACCCATCAACATAATACAAAATACAGTTTTTAAATTATTTAAGTTTTAGCCAAATGAATTTGGTGTAAGCAAGCTATGGTACTGCTTAAACCTATGAAAAAAATCAATACTGCTAAGCAGTGTAATCTTTCTTTGAGACAAAGGCATACAGAGAGATAAACGTTCTACACATAATATTGGTTTTTAATTGGTCTACTAACATACCCAAGTCATTCTGTATACACCTGGTTTTCTGGATACAATCAGCACATCATAACCTCGACGCTTCAGGCTGTGACTTAGAGCTGTTCCAATGAAGCCAGTGCCTCCTCCTGCCAACACAAGATGCAAAGAGATAACAAAATTTTTATTGTGAAATTTAGTTTTCATAAAATGGTCACTGTATTCCATTCTTCATATGTTGACTCATGACAAATTTTTCATTTGCTTTTTATAATACTGTAAACTTTTGTTATACAGTGGTACCCCGACTTACGATATTTTTTCATTCCAGAATGCTGTTCAAGTGCCATTACCAAACGAATTTATCTCCATAAGAAATGATGTAAAATAGACTAGTCCTTTTAGACCCCCAAAATTACACTTACAAAAGCATTTAAAAAAATCAACTTACATAAAAGGGTGTGTTTGGGGACCATCGTAAGTCGGGGTACCACTGTACTGTATATGTAAACTTATCTCTGGAATTTTAATAATGTAACAATAATCAACCTTTTACATCTAGTTAGCTATATTTATTTTAATGAATATTCTTGTAACTTGTATCTTATTATCTTAAAACATATAAATTAAAAGTACGTATATAGTCTATGTTGTGCATACTATGGGTTCTCGTTATTGTATTTTTTATATGATAATTTGGAATAAAAAATTAAATTTCAGTCCCAGGAAGATAATAATTTAATTAAACTGTCATGCAACACAGAGAGGTTTAGGTTCTGATCAGTGGCGGCTCACCCATAGGAGCTGCAGAGCTGCATTCCCCCCCAAATGCTCACTGCCAGACGTATGACTTCCTCAACCTTACGCTAAAATGATTTGCAACTGACAAATATATTACAGGAAAAAATCTGTTGTATGTTGTTTTCACTGTATTTATAAGCGATTTTTTTATTTTTTGTTGAAACAAAATAAAAAATGATTAAAAATAGAAGTTTGATGCGGTGCAATAGTATAGGTATTACTGGCATTACATCTGGCAGTGAGGAGCTGCATTCGATGCAGCACACACCCAGTTACGTTGTGAGTATGCGTGTTGTTGTAACGCATGGCCAAAATGGGTGTTGGTGGCTGTTTAAATTCTTTTCAATGGCGTTAAATTTAATTACCATTTGATAAACAATGGCAGTGGAAACTAGAGTAAACTCAGTTAAATATTTACAAAGTACAGTGGACCCTCGATATTCGTTGAAAATTCTTTCCAGAATGCTGTTTGAGTGCCTTTACCAAATGAACTTGTTCCCATAAGGACAAATGTATATTAGATTAGTTGTTTCAGACCCCCAAAAACACACTTACAAAAGCTCTTATTTTCTTCTCCAGCCAGAACCCACCAATGCTTCTATGATGGCCTAATTGCAGAACTGCTACACTAACGCACCTAGAACCCAGAATGACTCAAGAATATCAACAGTAAGACCACCTACTCGAAAAATTATCGATCCAAGTGGAGAGTGCCATTCAAACCCAAAACACAGCCCGCTGCCAGACGAGCACCCACAACAAGCTCTGAGCAACTATAGCTTCTACGTCCTATCTACAACATCCCCTGTACTACTATAAGACCTAATAACAGAAGAAGCAGCAAGAAGAACAGCAAGAAATCACCAAGAACTCGACTATTTCATTTGACTACCCAGCAGGACGCCAGTGCATCACCCACCCAACCCACCACCACCCCAGGCAACACGTCAACAAACACAATGGCTGACTCTCCCTCTCCCTCACCCTACTCAACCACCACTCAAGACGACGGGACAGCAACAACACCAATCATGACTGAATCTCCCTCAAACCACACTGCCTTCAAAGGATTTGATCCATCTGAAACGATCTCAGGTATGACAAATGATCCTGTCACTCTTAAGTCATACATCACCACCCTAACTGAGGAAAACATGAATCTCCGTACAACACTATCTAAGCATGAAACTAAGTTAGCCCACCTTGAAAGCAAGATCCTAAGCTTTGAACAGAA
>WNWK01051765.1:0-12381 GCA_009830355.1 Cherax destructor | reverse complement strand
CCCAGGGGGGTCGAGTTTTTTTCTTTTTTGCTGTTGATGTAAAACTTATGAAAGGAAAAAAAAAGGTAGAGGGGGGGGCAAAAACCGGGAAAACTTGAACAGACTAAGGGGGGTTGTACAGGGTACGGGGATTCCCCCCGAACAATTTTAAAATAAAAATAAGGAAAAAAGAAAGTGCATTTGGAGGGATACAAGGGCCCCCCACAATGTAAAAAAACCCTACCAGAGCAAATAATAAACTCTTAACATTTTAAAAAGACAACTTTAAAAAAACACCATAAAAAAAAATACACGTTTTAAAACGTTATCTGGTCTCACTGCTGTCTTCACGATGGAACCGAAAAATTTTCCCATAATAGTTCCTGATCATCCGGGTTGTTGTGCATCTCTGGTCTGGGGGCGGTGGGAAAACCCACGTTTGGACAGCAACCAGATCGGGCCGTGCCCGGGGCCACGGAGGCGATGCCCCGGGCTCTCCAGGTAACCAACCCCCGGTGATTAAAAACCCCCTGCAAAAAAGGGCCGGGGGCGATTTTAAAAATACAGTTTACTTTGAAGGGCCATCCCAGCGGAGAGCTGTAGGGCTGTGGGGTGTAGGAGCTGGGGGTGGGGCAGAAAGCAATTTTGTATGATGGAATACCTTCCCCCCAAAAAAAGGTGCAAAAAGATCAGGAGGGTGTGTGTGTGTGTGTGTGTGTGTGTGTGTTGCCAGCATCTTCTGCTTCACCGAGAAAAAACGAAACAATAGTATTCCCTTTTTTACAATTAAAATAAAATCTGTTATATCTAGGGGAAAGTGCAAAACCCCTTTAGGGCCATGCACGAAAAAAAAAAAGAATAAAATATGCAGAAACAAAACTGGGACTGAATTCTTTAATATATATATATATATATATATATATATATATATATTTTTTTTGACCATCATATTAACGTAAGTACCCCCCCCTTCAACCCCCCAGTAGTATATTCTTTGGGTTTGCAAAACAGTAAGAAGGTGGCCCTGGTGGGGAAAAGGGGTGGGCACAAGGATCCCCACTGGGTTATCTAATGATAATTCCAAAAACCCTGAGAAAAGGCGAAACCCCATCATAATGAAGGGTACCGCTGAGAGCCCTCAAGTCTGAGCCTCACCACTACCAGTAGGAATCTGTCTACATGACTTGTGACCTCAGGAATACTAAAGGGGCAAATTTTAAAGACTTGTTTTCTGTGATTATTTGATCTGGCTGTGATAATGTCATTACCCTAAAAAAACCCCCCTGGGTTGCGTTTTTTAAAAAAGCCTGATCAACCATGCCACTTTGTTTTGGTTTTAAAAAGCCACAAAGCAATCTTATATCGGAAACAACCCTATCAAAACTTTCTGGATCCTAACTACGATCAAAATTCCAAATTATGATGAGTGGAGGTGCATGGACCAAACCAACACGTGGATCAGGCCCGGGAAACCCTTTTCCCTTTTAAACCGGGGATCCCAAATTAATTCTCCAAACCGGTCACAGGTATATCCGTCTAAACCCTAAAACTCCTGTAGGTTATTTCAACGTGCAAATTAAACAGGGCCCGTCAAATTTTCTGAGTTCAGATTTAGAAATCTCTTTGGTAGATTCGGGGTACGTGTTTCACGATTAAAGAACAAAGGATCAGCCTCCACCACTATTAAGCTCAATGTAGACAGGATAACATATAACTCAACTAACATGAGCCCACAGTTTTAAAAAACCTTTACCGGGAGTCTACCTGGAGGGCATTTCGGGATAAACCCCCCCCGGGGCCCCGGTCCACGACCAGGCCCCCCGGGGATCAGGGCCGATCAACTGCTGTTACTAGGGCCCGCGTAGCCCAACGTGAACCACACCCGGGTGTTTCGGCACGACTTTTCTGTCCAGCTCCTCTTGAAGGCTGCCAGGGGGGCCTTTTGGTAACCCCTTTTCATGGTAAAACTGTTGAACGTCGGGCCCCCCACACTTATGGGGTTTTCTCAGTGTACTAATGATAGCTTAGTATCTTTAAAAGGGTCACTTTTAAAAAGTTCCTCCCGGGTGTTTTTTGTCTCCCAGCTGACCGGAGGACAAAGGGGGTCAACCAGGCCGGGCCGCGGGGCGATGATCAATGGAAACATCAATAGGTAAACAAGACCTTTTTTCAGTCTATTCTTTAAAAAAAATTTGGGTACATCTTCATTTTTTACCTTTTAATTTACAGTGGGGAAAAAAAGTTAGTTGTATACTATATTGCATCACGCAGGATGGGGAAAAACAAGGTGTTCAGACGAGCTGCGTGACGTCAGTGGGGTAAGAGGATACCGTAAGTATTCTGCCGGGTTGATCAGCTACGTCACCGAAAAGGGTTTCCCATCAGCAGGCGGATTACTATCCGGGGAACGCCATCTCCGGAAGCCCATCTCATGCACAGGGGGAAATGGATTTTTATGAAAATACCTCCATCATTCCAGAGTGAGGGCAAAGGGAAAAAATACACATGAAGGGAAAAAAAAAAAGGGGCGGAGGGAGAATAAAAAAAACACTTTGGGTAGTGTCAGTAAAAAGCTTTACTGTTTTAGTCAAGTAGTAAACGATGTTTGTATACTTATACCCGGATTTTTCTGCCTTGAGGGCATGTGAAAAAATAAATGGTCTGGTGGTGGGGACGTACGTGGGGCGTGTGTGTGTGTGTGTGTATGTTTGTTTGTGTTTGTGTGTGTGTGTGTTTGTTTGTTTTTGTGTTTGTTTGTGTTTGTTTGTGTGTGTGTGTGTGTACTCACTGTTGTGGTTGCGGGAGTCGAGCATAGCCCTGGCCCCCCTCACGGGCCCTACTGTGTGTGTGTGTGTTTTTGTGTTTATGCTGTGTATATGTATGTTCATGTACTGGGGGTGTTAATACCGGGTTTAATTTTTCGGGCAGTTATGCTGTGGTATACTAATTTTTTTATTCATTTGACCAAACCAGGATAACCACAAAGGGTAAACCCTAGGTACCTTTACCACTAGTTCAACAGGGGGCACGGCCAAAAGTCTTGTTTTTGCATTTTGTGTGTGTGTCCACCCTTAAGGGGAATCGATTCACAACTATTTGGGGTATCTATTGTTAAAACAATATGCTTTTCTTTCAAACAACATGGCCCTTTATAGTATGGCACAACATTTGGGGCAGCTATAAAAATTTGTGGGGACAAACAAGTTTTAAACAACAGAGGAAAAATTTGTACAACAACAGAGAAAAAATTTGTAACCCAAAAGAGAAAAGTTTGTACAACAACGGAAAAACAAGTTTATACAGCAACAAAAAAAAGTTTGTACAGCAGAAAAGAAACAACAGAACAAGGCCCCAACAGCACTGATATTAACACCCGCGGGTCTTCAAGGCAAAAAAACCCAAAAGGGCGGCACCAGTGGGTGGGCGTGGGGAACCCTTTCAGTATGTCTCCAAAGGCGGGGGGCCGGTCGGCCGGCCGGCCGGTGGTTCGCCCGGCTAGCTAAGAAAACAGACCACAAAAATTCCTGCTACAACCGTTGGCGAATATGGGGTGAAGTTTTTTCGGTCATACGTGCGCTTTTTACCATCTGCCCCCCCAAAATTTTTTTAAGAAAACCGACATCAGCGGTGCGGCTGCTTTATTCTCTGGGAACATTCAAAATACAGCAAAATAAAAGTTGCATGAAACACCCAGCACAGGTACACTATTCTCTTGCTATTTTTTCCCTGTCACTTTCACAAGCATGAATTTCCCAGCGTTAATACAAAAAAGTGACAGTCTGATGTCAGAGACTTATAGGGAAAATATAGGTTGGTTTTAAAATATATATATATATATATATATATATATATATATATATATATATATATATAATCCCCACCTATAAGAGGTTGGGGGTCAGTGCCCTCTTTTTTGTGTGTGTGTGTGTGTGTGTGTGTGTGTGTGTGTGTGTGTGTGTGTGGGGTGTGGTGTGTGTGTGTGGTGTGGTGTGGTGTGTGTGTAGTGTGTGTGTGTGTGTGTGTTTGTTGTGTGTGTGTTGTTGGTGTGTGTGTGTGTGTGTGTGTGTGTGTGTGTGTGTGTGTGTGTGGTGGTGTGTGGGGTGGGGGTGTGTGGGTGTGGTGTGTGGTGTGTGTGTGTGGTGTGTGTGTGGTGTATTTGTGTGTGTGTGTGTGTGTGTGTGTGTGTGTGTGTGTGTGTTTTGGTGGGTGTGTGTGTGTGTACTCCCCTAGTTGTGGTTGGGGGTGACTGCTCCGGCCCCCCTCTTCACTGGCCGTACGGGGTCCTCCCGGGTCATGACTTTATCATACCTCTTTCTTAAAGCTATGTATGGAACCCCCCCCACCATCATTTCCCCAAAACATTCCACTTGACCCTTTTTGACTGAAGAAATACTTCCTAACACCCCTGTGATTCATCTGAGTCTTCAACTTCCAGCTGTGCCCCCTTGTTGCTGTGCCCCATTTTTGGCATTCTGTCTCTGTCCACCTTTCAAATTCCCCTCATATTTCCCTGTCGTTATCATGTCTCCCCAATCCCGTTCCCGTGTCTGAGATTTCCTAACCTTTTTTCGTGGACATTCCCCCAGTCGAAAAAAACCTTTTTTTTGTGTGTGTGTGTGTGTGTGTGTGTGTGTGTGTGTGTGTGTGTGTGTGTGTGTTTGTGTTTTTTTTTGTGTGACATTAGAGGACACGGAAGAGGGGAGGCAAGGAAGGGGGAGGGATTGGGAGGAGGGGTGGAGGGAGGGGGGGGAGAGAGGGAGTGGGATACGTGTAACTATCAACAATGATCGCAGTATAACGTAACATCAAGGGGCTGCTTTTTTTTGGGCCCCCGGTTTTGTGGGGGGGAGGATTGAAGCAGATGAGGATTGATGTGAAGAGGACTGTGGCAGAAGACGGGGGAAACGGAGGGGGGAGGACTGAGTAGGGGAAAAAAATGGAGGACGAAACAGAGGGAGAAAATTACAAGAGAAGGGCGGAGGGGAGGAAAGGGGGAAGGGGGAAAAAATACCTACTGAGGAAGATACATCTACTGAGGGATACAATACATCTACTGAGGATGAACAATACATCTACTGAGGAAGATACAATACGTTTACTAGAAAAATACACTACTGGGGGAAAATACAATATCTACTGAGGAAGATACATCTACTGAGGAAGTACAATACATCTCTGAGGAAGATCATCTACTGAAGCTCATCTACTGAGGAAGATACAATACATCTACTGAGGGAAAATACAAACATCTACTGGGAAAATACAATACATCTACTGATGAAATAAAAACATCTACTGAGGGAAAATACAAACATCTTAGGAAAATACAATACATCTACGAGGAAGATACAAACATCTACTGAGGAAGATACAATACATCTACTGAGGAAGATACAATCATCTACTGAAAAAATACAATACATCTACTGAGGAAGAACAATACATCTACGGGGAAGATACAAAAATCTACTGAGGAAGATAAATACATCTACTGGGGAAAGATACATCTACAGAAAAGAAAATAACGAGAACTTTAAAAGAGAATAGCGGGAAGTGGGGGAAGAAATGAATAAGGGAAGAACGTTAAAAAAAGTGTGGGGGGACGGAATGGTGGAGGTGGGGGAGGGGGAAGGTGGAGTGTTAAAGGGGAAAGGTGGAGTGTTGAAGGGAAGGGGGAGGGGAAGGGAAGGTGGGGTTGGGGGAAGGTGGAGTGTTGAAGGGGAGGTGGAGTGGAAAAGGGAGGTGGAGGGGAAAGGGGGGGGTGGAGGGAAAGGGGGAGGTGGAGTGGAAAGGGGGAAGGTGGAGTGTCAAAGTAGGAGGGGAAAGAAGTGGATTTTAAAAGGTAATGGAGTAAAAGGGTAGTGGGTGAAAGATAGTGGGGGTTTTAAAGGGGGGTGGAGGGTAAGGGGAGGTGGAGGGAAAGGGGGGAGGTGGAGGGTGGGGGGGGGGGGGAAAAAGGGGAGGGGGGGAGGGAAGGGGGAGGGGGAGGGAAAGGGAGGTGGAGGAAAAAGGGGGGGGGGAGGAAAAAGGGGAGGTGGGTGATAAAGGATGGGGAAAAGGGGGAGGTGGGTGGAAAAGGGAGGTGGAGTGGTAAAGGGGTAGGTGGAGGGAAAAGGGGAGGTGGGGGTAAAGGGGAGGTGGGTGGTGGGGGGGGAGTGGAAAAGGGGGGGTGGAGTGGAAAGGGGAGGTGGGTGGAAAAGGGAGGTGGAGTGGAAGGGGGGGTGGAGGGAAAGGGGGAGGGGGAGGGGTAAAGGGAGGTGGAGTGGGGGGAGGTGGAGGGAAAAGGGGACGGGATGGAAAAGGAGGTGGAGTGGAAAGGGGAGGTGGAGGGAAGGGAGGTGGAGGGAAAGGGAGGTGGGGATAAAGGGGAGGGGGAGGAAAAGGGAGGTGGATAAAGGGGGGGGAGGGAAAGGGAGGTGGAGTGGAAAGGGATGGAGTAAAAAGGGGGAGGTGGAGTGGAAAAGGGGAGGTGGAGTGAAAAAGGGAGGGGGGGGTAAAGGGGGGGTGGAGTGAAAAAGGGGGGAGGTGGGGGGAAGGGGAAAAAACAAGCTTCCCCCAGTACGAACACGTAGTCGTAATGAGACACTGCTCCCTCCACACCTTCCATCACACTCATTAACACCACCCCCCCACCTAATCATTAACAATCACAATCCCCATCCCTATTAGTTTAGTCGCTCCAAAAACTGCGAAAGTTTAAATCCCCGACCTTTCTTCCTGGAAGCAGGCGAAAGCATCATAAATTAAACCCGGAAAATCCTAAAAAGATGGTCCCAAATTTTCACAAGAAATCATTTCCTACGAAACAAAACACTAGGGAGACGGTGCAACATGCCCCCCGTAAAGCAGGGTGCCATGAGTACACAAACAGAAAAAACAGTAAGTGTCCGGCCCAAGACTGTTCAACAGCCTCCCATAATACATAAAGGAAATTACCATTAGACCCCCCGGCTGTCTTCAAAAATGAACTGGGGAGATACCAAAGTCATGCCCGACCAGCCGGGGTATGGTTCGTACGTTGGATTTGGGGGGCATAACAGTTTATTGATTGGCCCCGATCCCCCGGGGAAAACCGGGGGTTGCGGAGGTGTTGATCCCCAAAAAAACCTCGGTAGACCACAACCGTTACCCCACGGGCCACAACCAATTGCTGTTTTTTTAATGCCCACACCAGCACAATCAACGACACAACACAGAAACACCACCAGCACAGCCCACAACCCCCCCCCTCCTCACAGTCAACACCACCAGCACAGCCCAAAACCCCTCCCTCCTCACAGTCAACACCACCAGCCAGCCCCCCCCCTCCTCCTCACAGTAAACACCACCAGCACAGCCCAAAACCCCCTCCCTCCTCACAGTCAACACCACCACCCAACCCCAAAACCTCCCTCCTCACAACACCACCAGCACAGCCCAAAACCCCCCCCCTCCTCACAGTCAACACCACCAGAAACCCCCCCAAACCCCCCCCCTCCCCACCACCACCAGCACACCCCAAAATCCTCCTCACAGTCAACCCCCCGCACAGCCCAAAACCCCCTCCCTCCTCCACTACAACACCCCCAGCACACCCCCAAAACCCCCCCCCTCCTCCCACTACAACAAAGCAACGCTTCAAAGAATATGATAAAGCATCCTGTGAATGTAATCCTTTGTAAAAAAACCCCAACCTTCTCAATCTTTCAAAGCTGCAGTGGCTACTAAATTTTTTGTTAATGATATTCTCATTGCTCTACCATGTTGCAGCTCCAGTATTCAACTCACCCCGTCTGATGCAGAAACATAGCAGCTTTTGTTCCCACCATTACCTTAAGTTTTCGCAGAAGTGATTTTTTATTGGCCTATATGACCCTGTGGAGGGTAGTGTAAAGGTTGTGGATAAAAAGGCCTAAAACTGGGCCCCCAAAAATGGAACAGGGTACATCTAGATTTATATCTACAATTTTGTTTGTCAATAAAAACAAAACATGTTTTAATACATTAGGAACAAAAATCTCTACCAGTAACAGATCAAAACTTTGGGCCCAATGCGGGGCGTGTGCTTAAACCCGACGGCGGGGGAACCGGGGAGTGGGGGGAAAAGGGAAAGGGGGGTGGGAGGGATAGGGTTAGGACATGGGTAGTGGGGGGAGGAAAGGGACGGGTTGGGGAAGGGGGGTTGGGGGGAGGAAGGAATGATGCCAGGGGGGGCAGGTTCTTTACTTGCCCCCAAGGTTATCTACCTCCTCTTCCTCCGGGTAGTGCCCTGACGCACTGCAATATACTGACCCTGGGAAAAATTTGTGTACTGTAGATGGTATCCCGGGGTAGAGTTTTGGGGGAAAAATGCCTCAAACTGGTCGGGGTCTTTCTACACTACCCTTTATGGCGACAAAAAACCTATTCTTTTAAAAAAATTTCACAAAACACCGGCAAGTATACAAATGGTCACGTTTGGGGGATCCGTTCGCCCCCCGGGGGCTTTATCAAACCCAAAGGATTGGAACGACCTGGGCAAACATATCCTCAAAAACCTTAATATTGAACGCGTTTATCTACAAACCTATTCTTTTTAAAAACTATGTATTTCCTTCTTGTATCCCGCCTGGATGGAAACTAAACCACAACAACATTTAAAACTGACCAAAAAAAATTACTCAGACTTGACTTGTAAACTCAAAAGTATTTCTGACAGCTCAGCTTTTTTTGAAGCTCTCATGTTATTCTAACATGTGTTTGGCTTTTTTTATCTTAAAACGGTTGAAAAAATAACCCTTTTAAAAAAAAGCGCCAATCAAATCAAAAGACATGCCGTCGAATGAACGATAATGTTTAAAGTTTTTAAGATAATGTACCTGAAATTTTTAGGTTATAAAAAAATTATCTAAATAAATTAAATATATGATAAAACTGGAACCGTGCTTGAACTAGGACTGTTTAGATTTTGCTTTATTAAATTGGTGGATACCAAGACTTATAATGTGGTAAACATACCAGCATAAACAATACATTGGGTGTCATCAATTTGAGCCTTGACCGTTGCTACTTTCAAATCCTACTTTTATAAACAAGTCACCATCACTGAAGCACAGCTTTCCCATCACGGTGTAAAATACACGAACTTTATTAAACGTGATCAGATTTTTTTAAATTTAATGGACTGATTGTATATTCCTTTTTTTTTAAATAGAGTGCCGTGTGTTGATCCTTCTCCCACTGTCTCTCCTGGGGGGTTTTACACCCCTGCTAAAAGAGGAAACCCTGAACGACGACTGCTCACCACGCCTCCACCACTTATTTACCTCCCAAAACGACGACTGCTCACCACGCCCCCACCACTTTGTCACCTACCCGTAAGACGACTGCTCACCACCCCTCCCACTCTATGTCTCCTCCCCAACGACGACTGCCCCCCGCCTCCACCACTCTTTCTCCTACCCGTGAACGACGCGCTCCCCACGCCTTCACCCTCATGTCTACCTACCCGTGAACGACGACTGCTCACCCCCCCACCACTCTATGTCTACCCCCGTAAGACGACGCTCCCCCCCTCCACCACTTATGTCTACCTACCCTTGACGTATCTTTCATTTTAAAAGGAACCCTTATGTAATGTTATAATAGATTTTTATTAACAGCTCCTCTCATTAAATTAATGCTTTAGGCTGCTTATTGTTTTTTTCATCTTAACCGCTGCAATGTAATCTATGTAATTTTAAAAAGTATTTCCCCTCTGGGCTTTAAAATATTCTTCGAGCCCGTAATCCATTTCTTTTGGCTTCGGGAAGCTGTCAGTGCACAAAAAACTAGCAGCTGTTGGCAGAAATTAAAATAGCTGGGTGCAGTCTACCCACCGTGATCAGCTGGTCGAGGTGAGGCGTCCATCCCCCCCTACCCACAGCAACACCCCACACCCTCTTGGCCCCAAGGCTATCCGGGAGCTGGCATACCAACACTTCTGCATTTAATTGTGTTCGGAAAGTCCCAAATTTAACTTTTGATTTTTTTGAGAAAGGCGGCGGCGGCAAGGGCCCGGGGCAGAATCATCATCATCATCGCGGGAGCAGCAGCGGGGGGGGGGAAGCGGGCAGCAGCACCGGGCGGGGGCGAAACGGCAGCAAAACAGGAAAAAGAGGGGAGGAGGGGGAGGGAGGAGGAGGAGGAGGAGGAGGAGGAGGGGGGAAAGGAGGTGGTTGGTCCATCAAACCTCGGGTTCCGCCCTCATTTCAGGACCCCTCACCATTTTGCCCTCGGAAAATGCGGTGCGGGTCTTTATCAATGATCCTCTCGTGGTTCATTAAGAAAAAAAAGAGACTTTGTTTATATACTTTTTTTTAAAAGTGAACTCCCCCTAGATAGCAACCAAACCGTTGTTATTCTCGGGAAAAAAAATCCCCTGACAGGAATTTTACCATAAGGTGGTGAGTTTGGAAATTATGGAGGGTTGTGATCACGGGTTTCCCTCGTGTTGGACTCAGTGATCCGTAGTGTCAAGGACACTTTAAAAAACTGGTGCATTTTACTCATACTTGGGGGGGTAAAGCCCCAAATTTACTTATTGGGACAGTTTGTCTTTTTCAGCATCCCGTACCCAAAGTTCTGACGTCAAAACACATCTATAAAAAACACATAAACCCCCAATTGTAACACATATTTTTTTCTTAAAATCCATATACATCTTTTACATCCGATAAATCAACGAATGTCTTGGGAAACAGCAGGAGGTTTCCGCTGGCACCCAACAATAACGGGCCGCTGGCCACAAAATCATTGCCACACATTCAGGAAGGCATAATGTAAACACACACGAACACAGACAGTGACATTAGGTTTTAAACCCCGGAAAACGCTTATTCCCCCCGTCTCCTCAAGAACCAAGCGGAACATGATAAGGCACGATGCTGCCCTCTAAATCTAGAGGCAACCTGACAAGCTCCTGACCCCCAGGCTGCGGTCTTACTTTGGGGCTAAGAAGTGAGCATAAACAGCCTTACTGACCAGGCTTTTAAAAGGTGAAATCTGTTTTCTGGGTTGGCCACCTAGGCAATATTCCCAAAATTGCTGTGCCTGTCTTTTTGCTTTTGGGATCATCTTCTTCGGGGGGGTCTCAAATCAGACGTCAGGGGTTTGATGACCGGTTATTATTTGGGAAACAACATGCATGTCAAGATAGGATAATGGTTTGAAGGACCTAAAAGTTCCCTTTTGAAGAGAGGTCTGATTGGTAACCCCCTTTTATTTGATGGGGGGTGCTGGAACTGCAAGTGGTTCGCCCTGCTTATTAACAGCGTATCAAACTGTTAACATATGAACTGTTAACAAGAACC
Source organism: Cherax destructor (assembly GCA_009830355.1). Classification (NCBI taxonomy): domain Eukaryota; kingdom Metazoa; phylum Arthropoda; class Malacostraca; order Decapoda; family Parastacidae; genus Cherax; species Cherax destructor. Next base: position 1,093 of record WNWK01051765.1, on the reverse strand, counting down.
TTAACAGAGTTCTCTAGGACTTTCTGCAAAACCAAATAATTTGGGTATGCAAGCCATCTGGACCCCGCACCTGAACATCCCCAAAAGGTTTCCCGACGAGACTGGTACCGAAAGTGAGGGGGAGCTTGTCACAAACAACCGTGGAAAAAAGAACCAGAAGAAAGATGCTTAGGGACGATATTCTGTTAAAAATATGATCAGCAAATAAAAAAAAAATACCGAGATGAAAATAAAAATAACCCCCGGGAATTTGACAACGTTTCGCCCCGACATGGACCTTTAAATAGTCAGTGTTTTAATTTGGTCCCAAATCTCGCGAACGTCGTTATAAATTTCCTCCTTTTGTTTAAAAAATTAGATGGACCACAGAAAATCGATGCAGTTGAAAAGGTGAGCTACACAGACTTTTAAATTGTTTTCCCCTCTGTTACGGTGGAAAGGGGTGAACTAAGCGGAGGCGGCCGAGAAAAATTCCAAGGGCAAGTATCGACCCGGGTCCTAGAAGCCAGGTTTTGGGGACAGTGGTCATGAGACGAAGAGCCGGTGCCTGGCACTATGACTGGACCCCAGCAACTACTATAGGCTCACACGGAGTTAATACCTGAAATCCTGAATTAGAACACTGATGCGAGAAAACCAACCATTTTAACCACAGTCGTCACCACTACTCAACCAAGGACTCACGCATCACTACTCAACCCAAAAACGTCACTGACATCCTACCAACCAAGAACGTCACTGACATCACTCTCAACCAAAGGGCGTCATTGACATCACTACTTAACCAAGGACGTCACTAATCACTAATTAACCAAGGGCGTCCGACATCACACTAAAAAAGGGCATCACAGCACCAGCAAATACCGCGGCCGCAACATTGGCCATCGTGGCCACAAACATCATGACCCCCGTGGCCCCAATCATGGCCACCGTGGCCAAACATCATAGCCACATGGCCGAAAACTGATCCTTTGGGCCCCAAACATCATGGCCACCGTGGCCACAATCATAGACACCCTGGGCCACCCACCTTGCTACCTCATATTTCACGAGATGAGCAAAAGGGAAAATTTAAAGACATCACCACCCCCTG
>WNWK01051764.1:0-12382 GCA_009830355.1 Cherax destructor | reverse complement strand
TAATCTCCTTGTTTGCTTGGGTTCTTTGCCTTCTGTATTTTTTCCATTCTCTGGCACTCTGAGTCTTTGCCTCCCTACATCTTTGGGTAAACCAGGGGCTCTTTCTTGTCTTCCCATTTATTCTTTTCCTTTGGGATAAACCGTTCCTCCGCCTCCTTGCACTTTGTCGCTACGTATTCCATCTTTTTTTTTTTACTGACTGTCCTTCCATTTCCTTTCCCACGGGGTCCCCCTGCAGGAAATTCCTAAACCTTTTAGTCCCCTCTTTTATAGTCTGGTATGTCTCTTTCAGCACCATTTTCCCTCTCCACCTGTAGCTCTACTATGTACTCAAAGCTCAGCACCATATGGTCACTGGCTCCCAGGGGGCTCTCGTGTGTTATGTCCTCGATATCTGAGCTATTCAGGGTGAATACAAGGTCCAGCCTTGCTGGTTCGTCCTCTCCTCTATCTCTGGTCGTGTCCCTGACGTGTTGGTGCATCAGGTTTTCCAGTACCACGTCCATCATCTTGGCTCTCCAAGTTTCTGGACCCCCACGTGGTTCTTGGTTCTCCCAGTCGATCTCTTTGTGGTTGAAATCGCCCATGACCAGTAACTTCGCTCTGCTCATGTGCGCTTTTCTTGCCACCTCCGCCAAGGTGTGGCTGTGTTTACGATGCTGGTAGACAATGTTATTCAAGGAGTCTATGCTTCTCTTATGGTATGCTTATCTCATGAGTTGTGATATATAATATGGGATATTTTTTCATATTGCGAATGTCCTGACTTTCCAAAACCTTAAATTTATATAAACAAAAAAAGAAGACGACGAATAATAATAATAATAATAATAATAATAATAATAATAATAATAATAATAATAATAATAATAGTAATAATAATAATAATAATAATAATAATAATAATGAGGTGATGCGGTGATCTTATAATTATAAAAATTAAATTCCTGGGTAAGTGTCAAACTCGTAATGGGTCATACAGCGCCTGGGGAATAGGAGATACTCAAGTTTGATCCTAGGAAGGGGAGGGTAGCTCTAATTTCTTAGGGGAAAAGACCCTCACCGCGAGAGCTGACAGTGACGCCAGTAGCAGAGTGATGGAGGCGACACTCTGTGAGGGAGTGTGATTACCTTGTTACGTGAGTGATTACCTTGTTACTTGAGTGTGACGTGAGTGACGGCTCGTGTCACTGAGGTGCCACCAGTGTGGTCACTCTGGGTGCCACAAGTGGGGTCATTCTGGTGTGGGTGCCACCAGTGGTTGTGCGAAAGTGAATTCAGTTAAGCTACCTATTAGCTGTGTATGTGGCATGTGATACATACCTATGAGCTGTGTATGTGGCATGTGATGCATACTTATGAGCTGTGTATGTGGCATGTGATACATACCTATGAGCTGTGTATGTGGCATGTGATACATACCTATGAGCTGTGTATGTGGCATGTGATACATACCTATGAGCTGTGTATGTGGCATGTGATACATACCTATGAGCTGTGTATGTGGCATGTGATACATACTTATGAGCTGTGTATGTGGCATGTGATACATACCTATGAGCTGTGTATGTGGCATGTGATACATACTTATGAGCTGTGTATGTGACATGTGATACATACCTATGAGCTGTGTATGTGACATGTGATACATACCTATGAGCTGTGTATGTGGCATGTGATACATACCTATGAGCTGTGTATGTGGCATGTGATACATACCTATGAGCTGTGTATGTGGCATGTGATACATACCTATGAGCTGTGTATGTGGCATGTGATACATACCTATGAGCTGTGTATGTGGCATGTGATACATACCTATGAGCTGTGTATGTGGCATGTGATACATACTTATGAGCTGTGTATGTGGCATGTGATACATACCTATGAGCTGTGTATGTGAAATGTGATACATACCTATGAGCTGTGTATGTGGCATGTGATACATACCTATGAGCTGTGTATGTGGCATGTGATACATACCTATGAGCTGTGTATGTGGCATGTGATACATGCCTATGAGCTGTGTATGTGGCATGTGATACATACCTATGAGCTGTGTATGTGGCATGTGATACATACCTATGAGCTGTGTATGTGGCATGTGATACATACCTATGAGCTGTGTATGTGGCATGTGATACATACCTATGTGGTATGTGATATATCTTAATGCGTGAATAAATATTCTTGGTGTTCCGTGTTCAGGTTTTAAACTAACATAGAATTGTTCTAGTTACCAGTGGTTGTCGCACTCACTACCTGATCCTCTCCAACACTGATCCTCTCCAACACTGCTCCTCTCCAACACTGCTCCTCTCCTACACTGTTCCTCTCCTACACTGCTCCTCTCCTACACTGCTCCTCTACTACACTGCTCCTCTCCAACACTGCTCCTGTCCTACACTGCTCCTCTCCAACACTGCTCCTCTCCTACACTGCTCCTCTCCAACACTGCTCCTCTCCAACACTGCTCCTCTCCTACACTGCTCCTCTCCTACACTGCTCCTCTCCTACACTGCTCCTCTCCAACACTGCTCCTCTCCTACACTGCTCCTCTCCAACACTGCACCTCTCCTACACTGCTCCTCTCCTACACTGCTCCTCTCCAACACTGCTCCTCTGCTACACTGCTCCTCTCCAACACTGCTCCTCTCCTACACTGCTCCTCTCCAACACTGCTTCTCTCCTACACTGCTCCTCTCCTACACTGCTCCTCTGCTACACTGCTCCTCTCCAACACTGCTCCTCTCCAACACTGCTCCTCTCCTACACTGCTCCTCTCCAACACTGCTCCTCTCCTACACTGCTCCTCTCCTACACTGCTCCTCTCCTACACTGCTCCTCTCCTACACTGCTCCTCTCCAACACTGCTTCTCTCCTACACTGCTCCTCTCCTACACTGCTCCTCTCCTACACTGTTCCTCTCCAACACTGCTCCTCTCCAACACTGCTCCTCTCCTACACTGCTCCTCTCCAACACTGCTCCTCTCCAACACTGCTCCTCTGCTACACTGCTCCTCTCCAACACTGCTCCTCTCCTACACTGCTCCTCTCCAACACTGCTCCTCTCCTACACTGCTCCTCTCCTACACTGCTCCTCTCCAACACTGCTCCTCTGCTACACTGCTCCTCTCCAACACTGCTCCTCTCCTACACTGCTCCTCTCCAACACTGCTCCTCTCCAACACTGCTCCTCTCCAACACTGCTCCTCTCCTACACTGCTCCTCTCCTACACTGCTCTTCTCCAACACTGCTCCTGACGCGGTTCGGGACGTAACCCATGTATTGTTCTGCTACAATAGTGACGAAAATACACATGTTGCCGAACGAGCTTTTATTGAGACAACGCTTCCCTATGTAGAGCTTTACCAGTCATGTAGAGCTTTACCAAGTCATGTAGAGCTTTACCAGTCGTGTAGAGGTTTACCAAGTCATGTAGAGCTTTACCAGTCGTGTAGAGCTTTACCAAGTCATGTAGAGCTTTACCAAGTCATGTAGAGCTTTACCAAGTCATGTAGAGCTTTACCAAGTCATGTTGAGCTTTACCAAGTCATGTAGAGCTTTACCAAGTCATGTAGAGCTTTACCAAGTCATGTAGAGCTTTACCAAGTCATGTAGAGCTTTACCAAGTCATGTAGAGTTTTATCAAGTCATGTAGAGCTTTACCAAGTCATGTAGAGCTTTACCAAGTCATGTAGAGCTTTACCAAGTCATGTAGAGCTTTACCAAGTCATGTAGATCTTTACCAAGTCATGTAAAGCTTTACCAAGTCATGTAGAGCTTTATCAAGTCATGTACAGCTTTACCAAGTCATGTAGAGCTTTATCAAGTCATGTAGAGCTTTACCAAGTCATGTAGAGCTTTAACAAGTCATGTAGAGCTTTTCCAAGTCATGTAGAGCTTTTCCAAGTCATGTAGAGCTTTTCCAAGTCATGTAGAGCTTTACCAAGTCATGTAGAGCTTTTCCAAGTCATGTAGAGCTTTACCAAGTCATGTAGAGCTTTACCAAGTCATGTAGAGCTTTTCCAAGTCATGTAGAGCTTTACCAAGTCATGTAGAGCTTTACCAAGTCATGTTTTGAAGACGTTCTATGCAGGGCGAAACATTGTTCCAGTTGTTTTTCCTCAGTTCGCAGATGTTGTCTTCTGTTAGTTGTTGACGAAGACAAGAAATGTTTTCTATCAGTTCCTTCGTAGTGTTTTATGACCAGTGTGTTTATCACGGTACAGGTCACAGCTGCTCCAGTCACGGTACAGGTCACAGCTGCTCCAGCCACGGTACAGGTCACAGCTGCTCCAGCCACGGTACAGGTCACAGCTGCTCCAGCCACGGTACAGGTCACAGCTGCTCCAGCCACGGTACAGGTCACAGCTGCTCCAGCCACGGTACAGGTCACAGCTGCTCCAGCCACGGTACAGGTCACAGCTGCTCCAGCCACGGTACAGGTCACAGCTGCTCCAGCCACGGTACAGGTCACAGCTGCTCCAGCCACGGTACAGGTCACAGCTGCTCCAGCCACGGTACAGGTCACAGCTGCTCCAGCCACGGTACAGGTCACAGCTGCTCCAGACACGGTACAGGTCACAGCTGCTCCAGCCACGGTACAGGTCACAGCTGCTCCAGCCACGGTACAGGTCACAGCTGCTCCAGCCACGGTACAGGTCACAGCTGCTCCAGCCACGGTACAGGTCACAGCTGATCCAGCCACGGTACAGGTCACAGCTGCTCCAGCCACGGTACAGGTCACAGCTGCTCCAGCCACGGTACAGGTCACAGCTGCTCCAGCCACGGTACAGGTCACAGCTGCTCCAGCCACGGTACAGGTCACAGCTGCTCCAGCCACGGTACAGGTCACAGCTGCTCCAGCCACGGTACAGGTCACAGCTGCTCCAGCCACGGTACAGGTCACAGCTGCTCTTTCCACGGTACAGGTCACAGCTGCTCCAGCCACGGTACAGGTCACAGCTGCTCCAGCCACGGTACAGGTCACAGCTGCTCTTGCTACGGTACAGGTCACAGCTGCTCCAGCCACGGTACAGGTCACAGCTGCTCCATCCACGGTACAGGTCACAGCTGCTCCAGCCACGGTACAGATCACAGCTGCTCCAGCAACGGTACAGGTCACAGCTGCTCCAGTCACGGTACAGGTCACAGCTGCTCTTGCCACGGTACAGGTCACAGCTGCTCCAGCAACGGTACAGTGACTTTTTCTCCGCCTGTTTTTGCTTTTTTCCCCATGTCTTGTCTTGTAACTTTCTGAGGTGTTGTGCAGCAAGTGTTTTGTGTTCTGTGTGTTGCTAATGTTTTGTAAGTTGTGTAGGTGGATGGGGATGGTGAGGGAGAGTGGGAGTGTGTATGGATAGATGTCCTGCGTATAGGGAGGATTGTTGTTGGGATGTATTTATGTATGGATGAATGGTGGTAGTGGTTGTTGAAGTGTCTTGGACTATTCGCTACTTTCTGAATATGTTCAGTTTAAGGGCTCAATACTCCTGCTGCGTTACTCTGTATCGAGTCCGACACAGATGAGATACAGGTCATGAACCTGAAGGAGGCAGTTTACCAGACGATCACAGACACCGCTGTGCTTAGCCTTGGTGATATGCTCAGTGTCATACCCATCACAGGGTCCTCTCCCCTCCCTTGTTCCAGGCATGTAACCACTGGTTGTGATCCGTGTATTGTCTTCTCTCTCTCTCTCTCTCTCTCTCTCTCTCTCTCTCTCTCTCTCTCTCTCTCTCTCTTCTCTCTCTCTCTCTCTGTCTCTCTTCTTTTCTCTCTCTTTCTCTCTCTCTCTCTCTCTCTCTCTCTTCTCTCTCTCTTTTCTCTCTCTCTCTCTCTCTTTCTCTCTCTCTCTCTCTCTCTCTTTCTCTTCTCTTCTTTTTTTTTTTTTTTTTTCCTTTTTCTTTTCTTCTTCTTCTCTCTCTCTCTCTCTCTCTCTCTCTCTCTCTCTCTCTCTCTCTCTCTCCTCTGTCTTTTATTTACACAATGGTTTTACAGGGTTAGGTTGAGTTCCTAACTTTATTTACAAGCTAAGAGCTGTTTCCAATCTCAACTCATTTTAAAACCTTTTTATTAGAGACCAATAAATAAGGAGAAGGACGAAGCTGAAGGCATCTGTGGGCCAGCGATTTCAATTAGTAGACTGACTTTATTTCATCAGTGTCATTATGCTGTGCGAACATGTTCCAGACTCCAGTTATTCTAGAAATAAATGATTTCAGATTAAATGGTGTTCTTGAGAACGGTACAGTCAGAGTGTAGTTGTTGTTTGCTGCCCATCTTGTGCAGAAGCTCACTTCTCGCTCTCCTTGGAGTGGAGCCAAGTGTGGCACCTTAATAACATTGGCCTTGTACATAACAGTATGGCCACCCACATCCCTCCTGTGTTGAAGGCTCTGCTGAAATGACAGATCCGTCCAGGCTGGGACCAAGTGAGAGATGAGTCGTCTTGCTCTGTTCTCTATTCTGTCAAGAAGTCGCAGAGGAGACGGAAGTCAGGCAGTCCAAGAAAGTGGAACATACTCAAGGTATGAGCGTTCTTGTGCCTCGTACAGAATCTTGCAACCTCTACTGTCAAGCAAATGCGAGATGCGTCAAAGTGCTGTAAACTTCCTGACCGTCTTGTTTGCAAGATTTACAACATGGTTCTTCATGGTTAGTTTGAGTCAAATTTCACTCCAGGGATATCATCGTCGTCCCCGGGTACCAACACTTATTCATTCTTATCACTGCTCCAGCATTACCTTCATGGTGCCTAGAGACCATCATCATTTGTGTTTTCTCAGAAGCAAATGTTAACTGCTATCATTTACCCCCGGCTGATATAGCTGTAGCTGGCATTTCCTTTCTTGGTTAGTAAATGGCAGAGTACAGTTATCTGCATTTGCAGAGGATTCTGGAATGAGATGAAGAAGGTCATTGAAGTAGACATTCCATAACAATGCCCAAGCACACCTCCCTGTGGAACATTTGCACCAGTCTTGCTGACCCTATACCTTTGAAAATAACGCTTAGAGATCTACCTTGAAGGTAATCACTGAGGAGACATAGTGCAGAGCTTGCAGTTCCAAGTGTTTGCAGTTTTGCCAAGAGTCCCTGGTGCCATACTCGGTTGAAAGCACCAGCAATGTCCAGTGTTAATACACAGCTGACTCTGGAGTCATCCAGTGTCTGGTGCCACTTCGTGGAGAGGTTTAAGAACAGATCAGCAGCAGAGTAACTTTTTCTGAAGCCACATTGACAGTCAAAAATAAGTGAGTGGTAATCGAAAAACCTCGTCATCTGCCGTGAGATTATTGTCTCAAGAATCTTGCCATAATTGACAGGAGTGACACTGGTCTGTAGTTGCTGATTTCTGCTCTGCTCTTCTTATTGTGAACAGGGACTACGTTTGCCTCTTTCCACAGAGAAGGCCCTTTACACTGTGCTAGGCAATGCTGATTAATGCGAGTCAGAGATGCTGCTAACTGGTCTGCACATTTACTCAGCAATCGTGGGTCAACTTGTCTGGGCCCACAGCCTTTTCTTGGTCCAGCGATTTAAGGAGAAGATACACCTCATCCTGCCTTATTGTCAACACCGACAACTTTGATACAGTTCCTGCGGCTATCCTAGGAGGTTCCTTTGCTGAATCAGGAACTTGCATCTTTGCAGTAAAGTGTTAGGCAAAGAGGTCAGCTTTCTCCTGACTACTATTAGAGGTGGTCCCATCCTGTCGATTTGGATTTTGAATAATTTCATCATTCGAATAACCTTGTCGGTTCTTGACCAAAGACCACCAGGTTTTTGAGCCCACTCTACCTGACGCCAGGTTTCTTTGTGTCAGCCTTCCATTTAGAGATGGCCCACTTTTGGATAGGCTTCGTCACATACTGTCCGTGAGGGATATATTCTTGTTGGAGATTAAGGATGTGTTCAGAGAAAGTATTTACTTGGTTGTCAACGTCGCCTTCGAGAAGAGCATTCCGATCGGAGGTGGCGAGCTCAGAGCAAAGGGCTGTGCAGTTTATTCTTTCCCACAGCCAGGCTGTGCGTGTTGATTCTTCACCTCGTTATGGTGGAGTCTTCAGCGTCGTAAAGACAGTCTTGTGGTCAAATGATCCAACGTAGCCAAGGGGTTGGCAAGTAACTATACATTTTGATAGATCTTTCACTTCTGTGTCGCGGGGTGAGCCAGAGGTGTGAGTACTGTCAAACACATGTCAATGTCCCTCTCTAAAAGATATTGATTGAGGTCATCAACAATTATAATGAGTTGATATTTGTGTTCAAGCAGAATGGGGTCCATATTTTCTATCAGGAAGTTGATGGGGGTCTGCATGTTGCTACTGACGTCTGTACATTGCACATGCTAATAAAGAAGTACCAAAGTTTATGCATAGCTTGAAGAATATCATTTCTACATGAGTAGGGATGGCAACATCAATGTGCTGGGCATGTACACTTTTAGAGAAGCACACAGCAACGCCTCCTCCTTGTCCTTGCCTGTCTCTCCTCATTCATGAGGTGTAGCAAGCAATTCTAGCAAAATTGTCCGGAGTTCTGTCGTCCAAAAATGTCTCCATAACAGCGATCATGGTGGGACGTTGAGTGTTCACAAAACTGTGCATGAGTTCTCCAACATTCGCATTGAAGCCTCTAGTGTTGGCCGACATGATGCTGGTAGACTGGCTACTCATGACTGTGTTCAGTTTGAGTTGATGGATGTATATGGTGTCTGCCTCTGAGACAGGTAGAACACCGGGGCAGTCGCTGGGATGTAACTCTGTGCTTTTGAATAAGAACAAAACCACCTGTTGGACAGAGATAGGAGTAGCTGGGAGGGTGAAGTGTGTGTTCACCAGTTCAGAGGTCCTACTGCTTTGTTTCGAGAACAGATTTCTTTTTCTTACGACACTGGTTCTCCTGATGCCCCCTCTTGTGGCAGTAATTGCACCTAGTATCTCGCAGGCAGTTGTACAACAGGTGTGTCAACTCCGGTGACAAACATCTAAGTGCTTTGTTGCCTCGGGCTCTCTCTCTCTCTCTCTCTATGTCTCTCTGTCTCTCTCTCTCTGCCTCTCTCTCTCTGTCTCTCTCGCTCTCCCTCTCTCCTCCCTTCCCATTATTACCAGACCAACATATTGACCACTTCACTCCACAATTATCGACAATCGGCTCTTCATAGTAATTTCTGTTTGAAAGAGATTGTCATTACCGAGATATTATTGGAAATAAGCCATTAACGTCTATATCAGTGAACCTTCATGTTGCTGCTATAAAAAGTGAAAAGCTAATTGGCATACCACCAGCACTAACAACTATCTACATGTATATCAATCGCATAGTATCTATATTTACCAAGTGGGATCTATATAATATATATATATATATATATATATATATATATATATATATATATATATATATATATATATATATATATATGTCGTGCCGATTAGGTAAAACTTGCGATTTTCGCTTAAATAGCAACGCTCACCTTGCCATATAAGACAAGTGAAAATTTGTGTATGCAATAATTTCGCCAAAATCATTCTGAACATAACGAAAAAAATATATTTAATTGTATTTGTTTATTATTAAATTAATGTTAACGTTTCTAAAATATATTTAGTTGGGTTAGGCTAAATTAAATTGCGCTTGTTGTAATAAGGTTAGGTAGGTTTTCAAAGTTTCTTTTGGTACAAAATTATAAATTCTTACATTAACATAAATGAAAAAAATATATCTTTAAACGTATAAGAGAAAATTTTAGAAAGGACTTAATTTTAGATGAGTTCTTGCTAATTGACCAGTTTTACCTAATCGGCACGACATATATATATATACATATATATAGAGTGGACCCTCGAACAATTATGTAAGTGTATTTTCGTAAGTGCTTTTGTAAGTGTGTTTTCGGGGGTCTGAAATGACTAATCTAATTTACATTAGTCCTTATGGGAACAAATTCGTTCGGTAACGGCACTCAGTGCCGTGTCTTCCTTTGCAGATGACACCCGAATCTGCATGACAGTGTCCACCATTGAGACACTGCAAGACTCCAAGCAGACATAAACCAAATCTTTAAATGGGCTGCAGAAAACAATACGAAGTTCAATGATGAGAAATTTCAATTACTCCGATATGGAAAACGTGAGGAAATTAAAATCTCATCGGAGTATAAAACAAATTCCAACCACACAATAGAGCGAAAAACTAATGTCAAAGACCTGGGAGTGATCATGACAGAGGATCTCACCTTCAAGGACCATAACACTGTAGCAATCGCATCTGCCAGAAAAATGACAGGATGGATAATGAGAACCTTCAAAACCAGTGATGCCAAGCCCATGACGACATTTTTCAGGTCGCTTGTTCTATCTAGGCTGGAATATTGCTGCACACTAACTGCACCTTTCAAGGCAGGTGAAATTGCTGACCTAGAAAATGTACAGAGAACCTTCACGGCACACATAACTACAATAAACCACCTCAATTACTGGGAACGCTTGAAGTTCCTAAACCTGTACTCCCTGGAACGCAGGCGGGAGAGATACATTATTATATACACTTTGAAAATCCTAGAGGAATTAGTACCAAACTTGCACACGAGTGTCACTCCCTACGAAAGCAAAAGTCTCGGCAGACGATGTAACATCCCCCCAATGAAAAGAAGGGGTGCCACTAGTACGTTGAGAGACAACACAATAAATATCAGGGGCCCAAGACTGTTCAACTGCCTCCCAGCATACATAAGGGGGATTACAAATAGACCCCTGGTTGTCTTCAAGCAGGCACTGGACAGGCACCTAAAGTCGGTGCCTGACCAGCCAGGCTGTGGTTCGTACGTTGGACTGCGTGCGGCCAGCAGTAACAGCCTGGTTGATCAGGCTCTGATCCAACATGAGGCCTGGTCACAGACCGGGCTGCAGGGGCGTTGACCCCTGGAACTCTTTCCAGGTAAACTCCAGGTAAACAGCATTCTGGAAAGAATTTTCAACGAAAACCGAGGGTCCACTGTATATGTTGTGCCGATTAGGCAAAACTTTCGATTTTGGCTTAAATAGCAACACTCTTCTTGCCGAATAAGGCACTCGAAAATTTGTGTATATAATAATTTCGCAAAAATCATTCTAACTCTAACGAAAAAAAATATTTCATTGTGTTTGTTTATTATTAAATTATTGTAAAATTATCTAAAATATTTTTAGTTGGATTTTACTAAATTAAATTGCACTTGTTATAATAAGGTTAGGTAAGTTTTCTAAAGTTCGTTTGGTACAAAATTATTAATTTTTACTTTAATATAAATTAAAAAAATAAATCTTTAAACGTATAATGATTGACAAATTTTACCTATTGGGTACGATATATATATATATATATATATATATATATATATATATATATATATATATATATATATATATATATATATATATATATAGTAGTGTACAATCTGCCAGAGAAACGCAAAATGGCGGCGGTACCCCCACCTCCCCCAACCCCCACTTCCGGTCACCCCACCCCCACTTCCTGTCACCCCACCCCCACTTCCGGTCACCCCACCCCCACTTCCGGTCACCCCCACTTCCGATACGCCCCTCCCAACGCCCCCAACGCCCCCCAACGCCCCCAACGCCCCCAAACGCCCCCAACGCCCCCCAACGCCCCCAACGCCCCCAACGCCCCTCCCAACGCCCCCTCAACGCCCCCACAACGCCCCCACCCAACGCCCCCCACAACGCCCCCCAACGCCCCCAAAACGCCCCCAACGCCCCCAACGCCCCCAAACGCCCCCCAACGCCCCCAACGCCCCCAACGCCCCCAACGCCCCCAACGCCCCCTCAACGCCCCCACAACGCCCCCAAAACGCCCCCCAACGCCCCCATTTTTATTTTTTCATCCTGAGCAGGTCCGCACCCTCACCCCCACCTCACACCCCCTGAGACCCTCATCCCTGAGCGGTCTCCTTCCGCGCGCTCGAGCCCCGCCCCGCCGCGCCCGCCCGCCCGCGCCCCGCCCCGCGCCCCGCCCCGCGCCCCGCCCCGCGCCCCGCCCGCGCCCTTCCGCGTCGAGCCGCCCCGAACTGCCTTCTGCAGCGCCTTCTGCGGATCGCCCCGCTCCTCGATTTTTTTCGAATTTTCCCTACTTTTTCCAAAAATTTCGAATTTTAGAGGATTTCAATTCCTCAGATCAAGATTTACATCGATTTTCATGAATAATACAAAATTTCCTTGGATCAAGTTCCTTATGGGGTATAATATTTCACAATTTTACTAATTCATCAGAAAAGACACCCTATGGGGCCTCTTTTAGGTTAAACAAGCTAAAATTATGTTAAAAGAATTTATTGTAGGTTAACACTAATACACATTTTTTCGTCATTTATTT
>WNWK01051763.1:0-12382 GCA_009830355.1 Cherax destructor | reverse complement strand
AGTCATGGTAAGCAGGAATCTAAAGCCAAGACAAAGTGCCTAAGTGTCCCAAAAGGCTAACAGATTACTAGGATTTATTTCAAGAAGTATAAGCAACAGAAGTCCAAAAGTTTTTTTTACAGCTCTATACATCACTAATGAGACCTCATTTGGATTATGCAGCTCAGTTTTGGTCTCCTTACTCAGGATGGATATAGATTCATTGGAGAACATACAAAGAAGAATGACTAAAATGATTTACAGTATAAGAAATCTCCCGTATGAAGATAGACTTAGAGCGTTGAATCTCCACTCTCTGGAGAGACGTAGAATGGGGGGAGATATCATCGAGGTGTACAAGGGGATGATGGGCATAAACAAGGGAGATATTAGTAAAATACTGAGGATATCGAACCAAGTAAGAACCAGAAATAACGGATTTAAATTTGGGATAAATTTAGATTTAGAAAGGACATAGGCAAGTACTGGTTTTCGAACAGAGTTGTAGATGAGGGGAACAATTTTCCCGAGTACTGTGATAGAGGCTAGGACCTTGGGTGGCTTTAAAAGAGATTGGACAAATATATGAGTGGGAGGGGCTGGGTTTGATTGGGTCGTGAGCGGGAATAAATTCTTTGGTAGTGGTGGTTTTGATATGGACCTGCCTTGTATGGGCCAGTAGGTCTTCTGCAGTGTTCCTCCATTCTTATGTTCTTATGTTCTTATGTTGCATATGTGTCTAATTTATAACTTCGGTTCTCTGAACCATTCATCTACAAGACCCAGGTGTGGAGACCCAGGTGTGGGGACCCAGGTGTGGAGACCCATGTATAGAGACCCAGGTGTGGGGATCCATGTATAGAGACCTAGGAGGAAGACCCAGGTGTGGAGACCCAGGTGTGGAAACCCAAGTGTGGGGGACCCAGGTATGGAGACCATGTATAGAGACCCTAGGGAGACCCAGGTGTGGAGAGCCCGGGGTGTGAAGACCAGATGTAGAGACCCAGGTATGAGACCGGGGGTATGAGACCCCAGGTGTGAAGATCCATGTATGGAGACCCAGGTGTGGAGACCCAGGTGTGGAGACCCAGTCTAGATCATACCAGCAGCTCCAAGATCATACCAGAAGCTTCCAGATCAACCAGCAGCTACCAGATCATACCAGCAGCTTCCAGATCTTACCAGCAGCTCCAAGATCATACCAGCAGCTCCAAGATCATTCCAACAGCTCAAGTTTTATTCCTGCAGCTTCCGTCATTCCAACTGCTCCAACATCATTCCAGCAGTTTCCAGTTCAAACCAGCATTTTCACAGATCCTTACAACTTTATCAGATCATTCCGACAGCTCCCTAATTATTCCAGCTCTACCATATCATTCCAAATATTCACAGAATATTCAATCATCTCTCATATCATTCCAAAGGTCTCGGGTCATGTTAGGTGTTGACACTGCATCATAGCTTCCCGTATCAGTTCAGTAGATCATCACAGCAGTTTTCAGAAAATCACAGCAGTTTTCAGATCATCACCACAGTTTTCAGATCATCACAGCAGTTTTCAGATCATAAAGCAGTTTTCAGAAAATCACAGCAGTTCTCAGATCATCA
This sequence comes from Cherax destructor, assembly GCA_009830355.1. Lineage (NCBI taxonomy): Eukaryota > Metazoa > Arthropoda > Malacostraca > Decapoda > Parastacidae > Cherax > Cherax destructor. The sequence goes on along the minus strand of WNWK01051763.1, from coordinate 10,795 downwards.
CAGCAGTTTTCAGATCATCACACCAGTGTTCAGATCATCACAGCAGTTTTCAGATCTCCTCGCTGCTCATAGATCATCAGAACAACATTTGGGATCATCCTACTAGCTCTCAGATCAACCATGCTAGTGGTTTGTCCCAGCAGCTGACAAACATATCACCCCATTCCCAGCAGCTCCCAAACAGATCATCTCAGCAGTTTCCAGACACATCGTTCCAGACAGATTTCATGGCTGAAGTGAAATTTGTTTTTCATCTTGTTTTGCTTCTTTTTTGAAGAAAGCATTTATGTCTGAATAGAACTCACCCTTCTCATAGCCAAGATGGAAAGTATTTTCTGCATTGATTACTTCAAGTGTTGCCCCATCTGTTTTATATATATATATATATATATATATATATATATATATATATATATATATATATATATATATATATATATATATATATATATATATATAAAATATCAGTTCTATTCATGTTCAGTATACGTAATTTCACAGACTGTTATACATTTTTTAATGTATTGCAATAAAAAATTTTTAAGAATATAAGATGGCGTCCAACTCCAGTGCAAATTGTGGGACCCATAACCTGGGAGAAGGGATAGAAAGGAAAATTTTTGATTTCTTTCTAAGCCATTTGAATATTCCACTTTCCCTGCCCCCCCTTCTTTAGTTTTTTTTTTACCGATTGGAATAATTTATTACATAATATGTTACACAAGACTTAAAACATACATTGCTGGTATAAAGATGGCATATACATTACATGAAGTTTGAGGGATACATTTGAAGTACTTATTGCTACATGTTTGTCACAGACTACAATGCAAAATCTCATCCAGCTCCTCAGAGCTGGGGCCCGTCCCCAAGATACAGAAGGAATTACCCTCTGAACACAGGCTGAGTCGCGGGAACAAAAAACTAGCTGCCCTGAGATCCCTAGTTATCCTGATGAGTTTTTTTGCTTAGCCCTTGGAGGAACTTAGACGCACTTTTTCCCCATGAGCCAAGGGCTGGAGCCTATGGGAACAAACATAATGATGGGGAAGTTTTCCATATTTTCTAGACTTTTGGACACCAAGCTGGCAGCTGCCCTCCTTCCTCCCTGGTGTATTGGAGATAGGTATCAACCAATGTAGATGCACATGCGTAGCCCCACACCACCTGCTTGCCGTCTGTCCTGGCTTGAAGGGTGATACCATCTGGACGCTTTGGTTACCATCAGATCTGAGAGCTGGGGTGGCTCCATTGCTGGGCATCCGCTGCTGTAAGGCCCCTCTTGATGTTTATTAACCCTTCATGCCTTGAAATTTCTTTCCCTCGGATCTACGATACACAAGACCGTGGTACCCGAACCGGTATCCCGATTACTCCCGAAAATACACCTGTGTTCGGTGAGAATAGGGCGGCAAGGCGAAGGCAACACCAATGCGGATTCTCACCAACAGGAAGCCCCCTGCATGATGAGCCCCACTGCAAGGAGGCGATCACTACCCTTTCCGACACACTCGGGAAGCATTGAGTCTATATTCTCCACTAAGGGGCCTTCTAAGGTGACTGCAGTTCTCGGAGGAGCAGGTCTGGTTTCAGATCTGTTAGACTATTATCCCATAGCGTGGTTCCTCAAGGAACTTTTGGTCATAAACTACAAAATTGTCCCTACATATAAACCGTTTGGGCTCACACTGACATACACACATACACACACACAAACTCACGTATACTTAGAATAAAACATCTACCCATGATAACACTAAGTCTAACACTGCCACGTCAAGTGGATATTGATGATACAGCAATGATACAAGGCCTTGTCCCAGATGTTTAACACTGGAGACTAACACTGTTAAGTCCCATACTGCTTCGAGCCTTTCTACCCAGTGTCATGAAGAGAGCTGATACCTACCTCCATGTAGGTAGACCTTACATCTCTCCGGTTTAAATGCCTGTAGCTCCGGGGTGTGTGTGGTGGGGAGAGAGAGAGAGAGAGAGAGAGAGAGAGAGAGAGAGAGAGAGAGAGAGAGAGAGAGAGAGAGAGAGAGAGAGAGAGAGAGAGGGGGGGGGAAAAAGGAGAGGGGAAAAATTGTGGGTTTTCCTAGCACCCCAAATAGAGACTTACAAAAAACTCTTTAACCAATAAACACTGTATTGTGTCAACCCAGGTTCGGGAATGCAGCCTCTGATATGAAAGGGGGATATGCTGTACTACTACGTTAAACTTGGGAAAAAGTTCTATTTTAATACAACTTTAATAATCAAGTCAATCTCACACCAATCGAATATGAGATAAAAAATGAAAATAAATAAGGGGAGAGCGAAATTAAATATCTTCTTTTTGAAATCCTTCCTATTAGGAGTGACCCCTTGAAAGAACAAATTTAAAAAGGAAACACTCAGGTTAAAGGACAAGTATAAAAATAACCCGCACATGGGAGATAGCATGACGACTTTTCGGTCCGACTTAGACTTTGTAAATATCCAAGTCAGACCGAAACGTCGTGGTAAGCCCCCGTTTGTGCGGGTTTTTTGTGTATTGCCCAGTCAAGGATTGGGGCTTTGTGTTCTTTAAAGGATAAGTTCTAGTGAAAGCAAAGGTCATGACATAGGAAGGTACACCCTTCCTGATTCCAGCTTGCTGGCCTAGCTAAGGAGAAGCTGTCAAGGATGGCGAGTGACCAAAGGCACGCTGGAGCCTTTTCACATGAGAAACACATGATCAACTCAGATGTATATAACTTCACATATCTTACATAACGACATATTGCATATCACCATGTCACCACATTCTGATGTTGAAGTCAAAACCCAGAAAGCGCGACAGAGTGCTGTTGTGTTATGTAAATCTAATAGAAATAGTAACAATTAAAAACAATACGAATCTGGCTTACGAAATCGTAATGGCACGATTGAAAATTTGGGTGTTTACCTGAGAGGATGGGTGATTTTAGGTGTTAGTGAGTAGTGACTGGCGTGAGATGGCGGTGGTGGGGGAGTGGTAGGAGTATTAGATGGTGGTGGTGGGTGTGAGATGAAAGTGATTGGTTGTGATGGGCAGGTGGTGAGGACATGACGATGGTGGCAGTTGTAGGTGCGTAATGGCAGTGATAGGTAGTGCAGGTTGTGAGATTGCTGTGGTGGGTGTTAGATGAGAGTGGTGGTGTGGTAGTGCATGGTAGTGGTGATGGTGGGTGTAAGATGGAGATGAAGGAATAACATGATGGAGGGGGTTTAAGATGAAGATGGAGAGGTCTGTGCACTGAGGCACGTCGGCAGGAAAAATGAGCTGCCCGGGCACAAACTCGACAGATACCTATCATGGGAAACTATGTAGCGGTGTTCCCCCGCCAGCACTCACTACAACCATGATGGAGTATTGCCATGCAGCGTAGCGGTGCCCCCAGCCAGCACTCACTACAACCATAGTGGAGTATTGCCATGCAGCGTAACGGTGCTTCCTCAGCGCACTCATACAACCATAGTGGAGTATTGCCATGCAAACGTAGCGGTGCTTCCTCAGCCAGCACTCACTCTAAGACCATGATGGATTATTGCCATGCAGCGTAGCGGTGCTTCCTCAGCCAGCACTCACTACAACCATAGTGGAGTATTGCCATGCAGCGTAACGGTGCTTCCTCAGCCAGCACTCACTACAACCATAGTGGAGTATTGCCATGCAGCGTAGCGGTGCTTCCTCAGCCAGCACTCACTCTAAGACCATGATGGATTATTGCCATGCAGCGTAGCGGTGCTTCCGTCAGGCAGCAAACATGCACATTAAGCCCATGATGGAGTATTCCCATACCAACATTAGCTGCCATATCACTAACAAAGAAATGCGATAAATCATTTAAGAAGGAGGTTCATGTTTTACGAGTAGTGTTAAGTAGTGAAGTATTGTTAAGTAGTGGTGAGTAGTGTTGTATCGTATAGTGAGTGTTAAGAAGTGTTGCTTATTTTTGTGGCGTGTGAGTGTGTATGTGTGTGTGGTTGTATAGTATGTGGAGTGTTGTTTAGTGTTGTCAGACCCATTTTTGGGGTCTGACCATTGGCTGACCCATTTGGGTCTGACTCTCTGATCGTGGGTTCTATCCCACCCGTGGTATGGTTTGTTTGCAAACGTGTCATTACGATTTCGTAGTCAGCGGGACTAATGAGTCAATTTCTTGTCAGTTTTCAACACTTTAAAAGTCTAATACTCACTCTTACATTTTGCAATATGAGATTATTGTCTCAAGAATTTTTCCAGTGATTGACAGGGATTGAAACTGGCCAATAGTTGTTGATTTCCGCTCTGCTTTTTTTTATGGCCAGGGACTACGTTTGCCTCTTTCCACAGAAGGACATTTACACTGTGCTGGGTAGAGCTGATAGATGCGAGTTAGAGATGATGCTAGCTGGTCTGTACATCTGCTATAACTTGTTATCATTCTTTCTTACCCCACTTTCTCTCTCTCTTCTTCTTTTTCCCCTCTCTCTATTTACACAATGGTTTTTACAGGATTAATTAAGAGTTCCCCATTTACTTACAAACTAAGAACTCTTATCTGCCCCAGCTCATTTGAAAGTCTTTCTTATTATGAAACATAAAAAAGACTCACGAAACATACACATCGGGAACGGGATGAAGTTGAGCCGTCTGTTGGCCAGCGAATTCATTTGGTCCACTGACTTTATATCATCGATTTTATACTGTAAAAACATGTTTGGGAAGATTTTTTTTCTTATAATGGTACAGCAAAGAGGGGTATTGTTTGCTGCCCGTCTTGTTGTGTAGTAGATGCTCTTGCGCTGCCTGTGAGGTCGAGCCAATGTGGTACCTGAAAACATTGGCCTTGGGACATGCTAAGACCATCTCATCCCAAGGTATTGAAGGCTCTGCTGAAATGACAGATCTTGGGCCCGGGCTAAAGGGAGATGAATCGTCTATTCTGTCAAAAAGTCATAAATGAGACAGGGGGAAGGCAAACCAAGAAAGTGGAGCTACCAAGGTGTGATCGCACTTGTGATTGTCAGAGTCGTGCAGCCTCTGCTGTAGAGCAAGTGCAAGATACGCCTTAGTGCTATTACCTTCTTGGCCGCCTTGCTTGCAAGATTTACTACATGGTTCTTCATTGTCAGTTTGGAATCAAGTTTCACCCTAGGATATAAACCCTCGTCGCCGGGTTCAAACACTCACACGTTCTTACTATTGTTCCAGCATTACCATCATGGTGCCTAGAGACCTTCATCATTTGCGTTTTTCTCAAAAGGGAAAATGTAACCTGCCATCATCTTAAGCAGGCTCGCATAGCTGCCAGCTGGTGATTGATGTAAAGTGGAGCAGCGGACATTTCCTCTCTTGGATAAGTAATTGTCAGAGTGCAGTCATCTGCAGAGGCATGGGATCCTGGATGAGGGGGAAGAGGGTCATGGAAGTAGACATTCTGTAATAGTGGACCAAGTACACTTCAATGTGGAACACTTGCACCGACTGAGTGTCTTGTTGACTCAGTTCCATTGACAGCTACTCTCAGTCTTTGTTTGCTGTCTTGCCCCTCTCTCTCTTCTCTCTCTTCTCTCTCCTCTCTCTCTCTCTTCTCTCTCCCCCTCTCCTCTTTCCCTATCTCTCTCTCTCTTCTTCTCTTTTCTTTTTTCTCTCTCTCTCTCTCTCTCAGCCCCCCTTTCCCCCTCACTATTGTCCAACAAAATATAATCTCAACTGAAAAACGAACGTAATAGTACGAAATACTATTAATTAATGACCGATATCAGATGAGAAATGGTCGTAAACCATTACCAAGTTTTCCTTTATTAATTGGATAGTTCATTTTGGGTCCATGGGACAGCAGCCTTTATTTAGTAACCAAACCTAACTTTATCAAACCTAACCTAACCCAGATTAGAAGCTAAATTCTAGGTTATGTTAGGTTGGGTTTATGTCGGTTTATGTTTGCCTCTTTGATTACCAGAAATAAAAACTTTTACCTGACAGTTCCAAAAAGCACCTGCCTGGGTTATACAACCTACTTTATTATTAGTGAATTTACATTACGAAGAATGCACACCCATTACCAAATGGAGAATCGAACCGCCAGCCCTCCCTGGACTGGCTGGTCCACACGGGTTTAGAGCTTCGTAAAACTATTATTATTATTATTATTATTATTATTATTATTATTTTAATACGCCTCACCACCATTTCCTCTTGAGTTGCTCTCCACCAAGGGGAAAAAAAATTCCACGCTTCTCACTATGGACATGTATTGAATTGTCTTGTTCCCATATTCAACACTGAATCATTCCCAGAAAATTTACCTTCTTTTCATTCGTGACTTTTACACAAAACTTACTCTTATAATGGAACCTACATTCCCATACAAAGAAAAAAAATTTAAATTTATATAAATGGTACAGTCGACCCCACGTTCAAGGCCGCGGTGAAGGTCCCTCCTTCTCCCTCTCTTAAAAAAAAAGCTGCTAGAAGGCCGGTTTAAAAAATAAAACGGGAGGTGAGTGTGGCAGGAGGTTGTGACGTGGTAGTAATGCTGCTGTACCACGAGAATGAGAAGACTGTAAGAGGGAAATAGCCAGGATTCACTTGTGAGCGTCAGCACGGCGGAAGAGACGACACACAGAGGTGGAGAACGACAGGCAGGAGCCGCTCCAGAAAATGGTGAGCTTGAGAAGAAGACAGGCTCGTTGGGGGGGCCGGTTGGGCGGGCTAGGCGGGCGGGCCGGTTGGGCGGGCTAAGAAGGCGGGCGGAGATTGGCAGAGCAGAAAAAGATGTCTGTGACGTTTCAGGTGTTTCCCCTGCTGTCGCGGCTTTTTACCACCCCCATCGAGAAAGACTCCCCCACTATTATAAAGTTATCACTTACTACTACCAGCAGTATCCCCTTTACTATTACCAGCAGTATCTCTTAACACTGTGAGAAAGAACACCCTATCACTACAGAAAAAAACCTTACACTGCCAGAAAGACCAATAAACCAGAAGTAACGCCGTCACCGTCGGGAGGGGCGTAGACCAACACGTTTTTCTTAACAAAAAAGAGAGAGAGAGAGAGAGAGAGAGAAGACAGACAGACAGACAGAAGACAGAGACAGAGACAGACAGAGACAGAGACAAAAAGAAAAAAACAGTCAGACATACAGACCGGTGGAATTTTTTATAGTTCCCTGATCTGATGAAAAAACTTTGGGCTTGAAAGATAATTTTTTTTAGAGTAATGATAAGAATGAATGGAAGAGTGACAATATTCGGGGATGGATATTCTAGTATGAAATATACCCATAATGTCTATAAAAGATCTCAAAAATTTTAAAGCCAGACAGCCAAGAAGCAACAGGGCTAATAGTACCTATTTACCATTAGAGGCTTCAAAATTTGTACAAGGGAACTCCACATCTTAAGTAACTATCACTTTCGTGCAGTGCCTGCCCCTTCAACCCCCCCCCCCCCGGCTCATCACGACTTCGGAGAAAAAAAAGACCTCGACTTAACCCAAATTAGTTTATCTTCCAACTAATTTGTAAACTAATTTGTAACACAAGATCGATAAGATGGCTTTTTTTACTTTACAGGTAATATTATCAAAGTATCATACAATTCCACTTCCCACAGTCAGAAGACAGTTTTATTACTAGATGGGAGTAAACCAAACCACACTATGGCTCTACCTTTCAAGAGCATCATTTATTTCTATATTCCATCCAGTATAACGTGTTTTGTAACAAGTTTTTTCAACTATCAAATGATGAAGTAAAACGTAAAGTCCCAGAAAAATGTTTGGCCCATGGTTGCTACCTATCTTTTTCCCGTATTTCAAATATAAGAACTTAATTTTTTTTAATATTTACATGTGAAAAATCACCCAACCTGGGGAAAAATGAAATTGCCCCATATTGGAATATATTTTTACAGAGAAACATTTGCCTTTTTAAAATTTTCCTTTAAATCTTATGGACAATTACACTTTGAGTGCTTATGGGGATATATTCCTTTCTAGAAAATTTGTTGTTGTTTATACTATATAATAAGAAAAATTTTAATGCTTCAAAAAAGTAGCCAATTGAGAGATAGATAATGTTACGTGTTTAAAAAGTTCTTAGTTTTTAAATAATGATAAAAAACTTTTTCTTCCCCTTTTAAACATCCTTTTTTTATAATAAAGAGTTAAAAGAGTGAGAGAGAGAGAGAGAGAGAAAAGTAAGAAAGAGACAAGGGGCATTGAGGCAAGGTGGAGTTGTAAGAAACGAGGGGATGATATTAAGAGCTAGTGGGAAAAAGGGAAAACCCTGTTTTAAGACAGGGGAAAAAGATGAAGAAGAAAAAAAATATAGAGAGATAAATGGAAGACAGACGTATAAATTAATATTTTCACATTAACGAGAATAGGAAAACTTTTCCCGAGAAAACAAAAAATATGACAAGTGTCGAGGGAAGAGAAAGAGGGGAAAAAATTGAGGGGATTTCTGCAAGAAAAGAAAACAAAATAGGGAAATTTCCCGACAACGACTGAGAGTGATGTCGAGAAGAGACTATTTTTCCTCACCATAGATTTTCCATGCAAATTTTTTAAGAATGTTTTGAATATGAGCCCGTCATAGCAACACAAAGTGGAGCACAACAAGAACAACACCGAAGACTCAGGCAGCCATCCAATTGATTAAACGCTTTACAACATTAGATACACAAATTTGCAGCTACCCCAAAAGGGGGAGAATAAAAGCTCGTTTTTTCCTTGTTGTATTCCACCCACAGGATGGATCCCATACATTAAGTAAGGAAATATGAGAGGGGAGACTTGAAAAAAGATTTTCGTTCGAGCTGAGAATTTTTTGAAAAAATGGAGGGGAAATGATTAACTAAGCAAAAAGAAGAGCCCGCACGATCAGTAAAAACTCCCCTTTTGAAAAACACATTAGTGTGTTGGGAAAAGGCTTCCCTTTTTTTCCCGGACCGCAGGAACCGAGGTCCCCACACATCCAAAAAGCAATATTCATGAGGACGCTCAACCATGCATCTTTCCTGTCTTATATCAGAGGACAGTGATAAATTGAGGGATCTGCCAGCCCCCCACCAACCAAAAGGGCCCTTCCCCCTTTTTTTTTTTTTTTCCCATTTAAAAAGTTTTTAGGGGACCGGGGGTTTTATTTGTGTGTTGTGTGTGTGTGTGTGTTTGTGTATACTTGTATACTACTATATGTGGTTTCAGAGGTTTAAATTTCCCCCTTTTGGCCAGGCATCTTAGCTGGCTGATGCTAGGTTCATTCTCTGCAGAGAGCCCAATCTCCTCATTTTAAAGCTATTTTTGGATTTTGTCTCACCACTCAACTGTCCAGGTGGTCCCACTTCCACCCTTTGGCAAAAAGTACTTCCTAACATCTCTGTGGCTCATTTGAAGTTTCAACTTTAGGGTTCTGTTCCGTTTTGGTTTCTCAAAATGTTCGTCTGTCCATTTTACAAAAAATTCCCCGAGAATTAATGTATCTTTTTAAAGCCCTTGTCCCCATTCAAATGTCAAAAAAGGGTTTTGCCCTTAGTTTTCCTCTTAGCCCATACCCTTAACCGCTGGTCTAGTCTTGCTGCAAACCTTGCACTTTCTCCAGTTTCTCAATACTTGATCTGGGGGAGCCCACATTGGTGCTGCATACACCAATAGGGCTTGACGTATGCCGTATACAGTGTTGTACACCTTGTTTAGGTTCCTGAAAGCAAATCTTAGATTTGCGACGTTTTAAGGGTTATTCGGGGGATGTGCCTGGTTTGTTCAGTGCAGTGTTCTCCTTGGAGGCCCTTCCCGTGAGGGGTCTGCAACATTTGTTCCGGGGCCTGCACCGTTTGCTACCTGACTGTCCCTTTCTTAAAATTTGGGGCAACATTTTTTTCTTTCACGCCTCCAGTTGTCCATGTTTTTAAATTTTGAAGATTGTAGCTAGTGGCTGATATAGAGCTATTTTCTCAACCTTGATCTGGGGGGAAAATATTATTTGGTACCATTGTTTCCCGGGGCTAGCTGGTCAGTAACTTCCCCACCTGACTTTATATATTGATCCGGCACTCGCTGGGGCACTAACCTCTTGGGTCTGTGATTTCTACTTATGTCCACGAGAATACTTCCTTATTATTTTACTGATTTTCCTACAGACTTTCTGTCATTTTTTTTGGGGAACTGTCGTCCTTTTTTTTTGCATGATTACTTAGTCCTTTTTAATATTGTCTATCTCCTGATATGACTGTATACCAACATTGGGAGGGGGCACCGATGGATCCGTCTTTTTTTTTCTATTTATGATCTTTTATGGTGGTTCTTCTCTCGCTTGTTTTTCATGATTCATACCTTTATACTTTCTCCATATTTTGGCACTTAAGGTTTGCCCTTCCCCATGGGTTACTATTTTTTCCATGGCTTCTTTTTCTCCTGGTTAAGAATTTCTCCTCTGCCTACCGGAAGTTTCCCCACATACTCAAACATTCAATTCGCCTGTTCCCTTCTGAATTTACACAGGACCTCCTTCGAATTTCCTCTCCTGTGTAGTGTTGTTTTTGAAACTTGCCTTCTTTTACCTTCCAGTGCTGCTTCTCTCCTCCTCTCAGGACTGGTCAGCAGGGGAATACAAGGTCATGCCAGGGGGTTTATTCCCTTCCCCTCTTCTAACGTGCGCCTGTCATGTTGATTCATGAAATTTTCATAACAACCCCGGGATCTTAGCACCTCCAAATTTCCGGTCCCCGGGGGGTGGAGGCCCTCAGTCTTATTCCTTGGTTTTAGTGCTTGGATCAGCAGCTTTTTAGTCCAACAAATACACG
>WNWK01051762.1:0-12383 GCA_009830355.1 Cherax destructor | reverse complement strand
CACCTATGTCCCCCGGGGTCGTGCCCAGACGCGGGAAGGGGGCAGTGCTGCATCGACGCTCCTCCCTTTACACCACGAAGCACACCGTTTTTTTTCCCTCTCTGAGGAAGTTTTTTTCCCATGTCCATATGTTTATGTATATATGTATTTTTCACGTGTTCTGTGACCTGTTCTTGCGAGAGAAAACCAGATTTTTTTTAATCCCATTCATGGTCGGGTCGACCATGGGTAGGGGTGCCCGAGCGATGTAGACAGCCCGACTGTCTGCATGGGACAGCCCATGCTGTCTGCCAGTTGAGTTCATATTTTCGTGCCAGTTAGTTTCCATGGGAACCGCCAGAGGGCAAGCCTGGAAAAGGGTACCCACGTCTACCAGCCCCCCCCGGGCCCACCCCATTTGGGCCCCAGACTTCACCCAGTCAATAGGCCCTCTCTCCCCCTTTCGAAGGGGCATCCCACCTGGGCCATGGCCACAGACACGCAGCCTGTTACCCGCACCCCTTTTTTACAAATAAAGTAAGAAGCCTCCGAAGTCTTTTCATTGCATTCCCACGCCTAAAACGCCAAATAAAATATCGTTATACTGTGACCACTACCCCCACCAACCACTACCCGCACGTGACCACTACCCTGCACTGTGACCATTTCCCCCGCACTGGATCACTACCCCGCACTGGACCACTACCCTGATATACCTTTTTTAAGAGTTTTGAGAGTATCTACTCTCTGAGCCCGGCCAAGGGCCAGGGTGTCTGGTGCTTTGCCTGGTCAACCAGGCTGCACTGTGACCACTACCCTGCACTTTTGACTACTACCCCTGCACTGTGACCACTACCCCGCACCCGTGACCACTACCCTGCACTGTGACCACTACCCTGCACTGTGACCATACCCTGCACTGTGACCACTACCCTGCACTGGACCCCCCTTTTCCCCCGCACTGTGACCACTACCCCACCCGTGACTACCACCCTGCACTGTGACCATTAACCCCGCACCCCGTGACTACTACCCGCACTGTGACTACCCCTCACCGTGATCACTACCCCGCACCCGTTGCCACCCCGCACTGGGGGACTACTCCCTGACTGTGACCACCACCCTGCACTGGACTACTACCCCCCGCACCGGGCTACCACCCTGCACTGTGATATTTTCCCTCAAATTGGGCCACTACCCTGCACTGTGACCACTACCCTGCACTGTGACCATTACCCTGCACTGTGACCACTACCCTGCACTGTGACCACTACCCTGCACTGTGACCACTACCCTGTACTGTGACCACTACCCTGCACTGTGACCACTACCCTGCACTGTGACCACTACACTGCACTGTGACCACTACCCTGCACTGTGACCACTACACTGCACTGTGACCACTACCCTGCACTGTGACCACTACCCTGCACTGTGACCACTACCCTGCACTGTGACCACTACCCTGCACTGTGACCACTACACTGCACTGTGACCACTACCCTGCACTGTGACCACTACACTGCACTGTGACCACTACCCTGCACTGTGACTCACTACCCTGCACTGTGACCACTACCCTGCACTGTGACCACTACCCTGCACTGTGACCACTACCCTGCACTGTGACCACTACCTACTGTGACCACTACCCTGCACTGTGACCACTACACTGCCCCTGTGACCACTACCCTGCACTGTGACCACTACCCTGCACTGTGACCACTACCCTGCATACCTGACCACTACCCTGCACTGTGACCACTCCCTGCACTGTGACCACTACACTGCACTGTGACCACTACCCTGCACTGTGACCACTACACTGCACTGTGACCACTACCCTGCACTGTGACCACTACCCTGCACTGTGACCACTACCCTGCACTGTGACCACTACCCTGCACTGTGAAACAGTCAAAGATATACTTTACTGCCTTCCCAACATCATATTTAGTAGAGCGAGGCTTCACTACAGTCGCCAAGCTTCTCTCCAAGTCAAGAAACACACTGAAAAATAGTGATCGCGGTGATCTAAGACTTCATCTTAGTGCCTTCAAGATTGATGCTGAGATGATGATGTTCCAAGCTCATCCATCTTATTAAATTTGTGAAAACAATGTAGTTACGGATGAGATGTAAATGTACCCTTTCATAGTTAAATAAATTGATTTACTATGATCATTTTTATTTGAGAAATAAATACGATTATTTATAGTGTTAGATTTGTTGTTGTTTAGAATTTGCAGTAAACCTAATACCAAAAAAGAGGTGTGTTGGTATGTTTGTGTGTGGGGGCGCTAGGGATGTGTGTGTGGGGGCTAGGGATGTGTGTGGGGGGGCGCTAGGGATGTGTGTGTGGGGCGCTAGGGATGTGTGTGTGGGGCACTAGGGATGTGTGTGGGGCGCTAGAAATGTGTGTGAGGGCGCTAGGGATGTGTGAGGGCGCTAAGGATGTGTGGGGGAGCTATGGATGTGTGTGCGTGCGTGAGGGGCGCTAGGGATGTGTGTGGGGGGCGCTAGGGATGTGTGTGTGGGGACGCACTAGGGATGTGTGTGTGATGGGCGCTAGGGATGTGTGTGTGTGTGTGTGCGCTCGGAATGTGTGTATGTGGGGGCACTAGGGATGTGTGTGATGGGCGCTAGGGATGTGTATGTGTGTGTGTGCGCGCGCTCGGGATGTGTGTATGTGGGGGCGCTAGGGATGTGTGTGTATGGGGCAATAGGTATGTGTGTGTATGGGGCAATAGTTATGTGTGTGTATGGGGCGCTAGGGATGTGTGTGTGGGGGCACTAGGGATGTGTGTGGGGCGTAGGGGTGTGTGGAGGAGCTAGGGAGATGTGTGGGGGCGCTAGGGATGTGTGTATTGGGGCACTAGGGATGTGTGTATGGGCACTAGGGATGTGTGTTTATAGGGGGCACTAGGGATGTGTGTGTGTGGGGGCGCCAGGGATGTGTGTGTGTTGGGGCGCTAGGGATGTGTGTTTATGGGGGGCACTAGGGATGTGTGTATAGGGGGCACTAGGGATGTGTGTGTGTTGGGGCGCTAGGGATGTGTGTGTAGGGAGGCGCTAGGTATGTGTGTAGGGAGGCGCTAGGGATGTGTGTATGGGGGCTACTTGGGATGTGTGTGTATGGGGGAACTAGGATGTGTGTATGGGGGCACTAGGGATGTGTGTATGGGGCAATAGGGATGTGTGTGTATGGGGGCACTAGGGATGTGTGTAGGGAGGCGCTAGGGATGTGTGTAGGGAGGCGCTAGGGATGTGTGTAGGGAGGCACTAGGGATGTGTGTAGGGAGGCGCTAGGAATGTGGCCTGGTAGCCAAGGGGGCGGCAGCATGAAAAAGCTAGGGAACCACTAACCTTAGCGACACAGAACAAGTGACCTGTCACCTGACATACACCCCGAGGTTTCACTGTACCTGTCATTTTGTTTATACATCTTGTAGTATTTTGTATTGTCTCTCTTATTAAGTTCATTTTGTCCTCATCTGAGCAGTCACCACTGAACGTCGGGGATAAATTTATATTAAATAAATTATGGTTTGGCAACTACGCACATTCGATTAGCATGAAAAAATGTATTACTAATAACGTGTTTAGTCTCTCATGTAAGTCTCAGGAGAACACTCGTAGTGGTGTGTTCTCACACTGACTCTCAACACCAAGAACATACTAGTGTGTTGTGTGTGTGTACTCACCTATTTGTGGTTGCAGGGCTCCTGGCCCAGCCTCTTCACTGATCGCTACTAGGTCCTCTCTCTCTCCCTGCTCCATGAGCTTTATCATACCTCGTCTTTAAACTATGTATGGTTCCTGCCTCCACTACGTCACTTGCCAGACTATTCCACTTCCTGACAACTCTATGACTAAAGAAATACTTCCTAACATCCCTTTGACTCATCTGAGTCTTCAACTTCCAATTGTAACCCCTTGTTTCTGTGTCCCATCTCAGGAACATCCTGTGTCTGTCCACCTTGTCAGTTCCTTGCAGCATTTTGTATGTCGTATTTTGTATGTCCTGTGTGTGTGTGTGTGTTTTGTGAGTGTTTTATGTGTGTTTTATATGTATGTTTTGTGTATGTGCATTTTATGTGTGTGTATTTATTTATATTTCGTTGCAGGGGTCGAGTCTCAGGTCCTGGCCCCGCCTTTTAAACCTCGTGATCTCTCTCTTTCTCTCTCTCTCTCTCTCTCTCTCTCTCTCTCTCTCTCTCTCTTCTCTCTCTATCTATCTCTCTCTCACACACACACACATCCGAATGAGGATGGAATAACAAATAAATGTCACAGAAACGAAACTCACCGGGATGATAACAGACGCAATCTTCCCACCCGGATATCAGATCCTGAGGAAAGATAGAGGGAGCATAGGGGGAGGAGGAGTTCCACTGTTCATTAAAAATCAATGAGGATTTGAGGAAATGGAAGGAATGGACGAAACTGGCGAAAGGGATTACATAGTAGGTACAATTCAGTCTTGGGGACATAAGGTAGTTATTGCAGTGATGTATAACCCGCCACAGAACTGCAGGAAGCCAAGAGAAGAATATGAAGAGAACAACAGAGCAATGGTGGACACACTAGCTGAGGTGGCCAGAAGAGCTCACACAGGTAGAGCAAAGTTACTAGTTATGGGCGATTTCAATCACAAGGAGATTGATTGGGAAAACCTGGAGCCATGTGGGGGTCCCAAAACATGGAGAGCCAAGATGATGGATGTAGTACTGGAAAACATATGTATCAACATGTTAGGGACACTACCAGAGAGAGAGAGAGGATGAACCAGCAAGACTGGACCTTGTGTTCACAATGAGTAGCTCAGATTGAGGACATCACATATGAAAGGCCCCTTAGAGCTAGTGGTCACGTGGTTCAGAGCCTTGAATACATAGAGTTATAAGTGGAGAGGGTAACAGGAGTAGGATGGGAAAAGCCAAACTCTGAAAGGGGGGACTACACAGGTATGAGGAACTTCTTGCAGAAGGTTCAGTGGGAAAGAGAATTCGTAGGAAAGTCAGTAAACGAAATCATGGACTACATAACAAAATGCAAGGAGGCAGAGGAAAGGTTTGTTCCCAAGGGCAACAGAAATAATGGGAAGACCAGAACGATCCCTTGGTTTATCCAAAGGTGTAGGGAGGCAAAAACTAAGTGCACTAGAGAATGGAAAAAGTACAGAAGACAAAGGACCCAGGAAAATAAAGAGATTAGTCGAAGAGCCAGAAACGAGTATGCACAGATAAGGAAGGAGGCCCAGCGACAGTACGAAAACGACATAGCATCAAAAGTCAAGTCTGACCCAAAGCTGTTGTATAACCACATCAGTAGGAAGACAACAGTCGAGGACCAGGTAATCAGGCTGAGAAAAGAAGGTGGGGAACTCACAAGAAACAACCAAGAAGTATGTGAGGAGCTCAACATGAGATTAAAGGAAGTATTTACAGTGGAGACAGAAAGGACTCTGGGAAGTCAGAACAGAGGGGTACACCAACAAGGGATATACCAACAAGTGTTGGATGAAATACACACAACTGAGGAGGAGGTGAAGAAGCTGCTAAGTGACCTTGATACCTCAAAGGCGGTGGGACCGGACATCTCTCCATGGGTCCTTAGAGAGAGAGCAGAGATGCTGTGTGTGCAACTAACAATTTTCAACACATCCATTGAAACTGGGCAACTACCTGAGGTATGGCAGATGGCAAATGTAGTCCCCATTGTTAAGAAAGGAGACAGACACAAGGCACTAAACTATAGACCAGTGTCACTGACATGTATAGCATGCAAAGTCATGGAGAAGATTATCAGGAGAGTGGTGGAGCACCTGGAATGGAGCAAGTTTATGAACTACAACCAGCACGGATTCATGGAAGGCAAATACTGTCACAAACCTACTGGAGTTTTATGACAATGTAATGGAAGTAAGACACAGAGAAGGGTGGGTTGATTGTATTTTCTTGGACTGCACGAAGGCCTTCGACACACTTCCTCAAAAGAGATTAGTGCAAAAGCTAGAGGATCAGGCATGTATAACAGGAAGGGCACTGCAAAGGATTAGAGAATACCTGACATGGAGGCAACGAGTCATGGTACGTGACGAGGTATCAGAGTAGGCGCCAGTGACGAGCGGGGTTCCACAGGGGTCAGTCCTAGGACCAGTGCTGTTTTTGGTATATGTGAATGACATGACGGAAGGAACAGACTCAGAAGTGTCCCTGTTTGGAGATGATGTGAAGTTAATGAGGAGAATTAAATCGGATGAAGATCAGGCAGGACTACAAAGAGACCTGGACAGGCTGGAAGCCTGGTCCAGCAACTGGCTCCTCGAATTTAACCCCGCCAAATGCAAAGCCATGAAGATCGGGGAAGGGCAAAGAAGACCGCAGACAGAGTATAGGCTAGCTGACCAAAGACTGCAAACCTCACTCAAGGAAAAGGATCTTTGGGTGAGTATAATACCGAGCACATCTCCTGAGGCGCACATCAACCAGATAACTGCTGCAGCATATGGGCGCCTGGCAAACCTGGGAATAGCGTTCGGATACCTCAGTAAGGAATCGTTCAAGACACTGTACACCGTGTACGTCAGGCCCATACTGGAGTATGCAGCACCAGTTTGGAACCCACACCTGGTGAAGCACGTCAAGAAATTAGACAAAGTGCAAAAATTTGCAACAAGGCTAGTTGCAGAGCTAAGGGAAATGTCCTAGGAAGGAAGGTAAAAACATTGTTGTTGTTGGGGACAGTCAGGTTAGGTACATGGATAGGGCTTTCTGTTTGATTGATAGGAGTAGGAGACAGAGGGTTTGCTTTCCTGGGGCTGGGATGGAGGATATTGTTAGCCGTCTGGACGACATCATGAGAGGTAATGGGAGCAATCCTATTATCTGTCTCAGTGCTGGAGGCAACGATGTTGGCAGACGTAGGAGTGAGGACCTGACTAGCAGGTTTAGGTCAGCAATAGACATAATTAGGAAGAAGGGTGGGAACCCTGTCATATGTGGTATTTTGCCAAGGAGAGGAGTTGGAAATGAATGGCTGTCCAGGGCAATTGGTGTCAATTGCTGGCTGGACAAATACTGTAAGGAAAATTCAGTAACATTCATTGACAACTGGGACCTCTTCTATGGCAGAAATGACATGTATGCCAGGGATGGGGTTCACTTATCCAGGTCTGGGGTGGGGGCACTGGCAACTGCAGTGGAGGGAGCTGTTAGGGCTTTAAACTAGAAATAGTTAGTGGTATGGGTTTTGGGGGAAAACAGAGAAGTCCCAGTGTAGTAATATTATAAGTTGTAGGAGAACTAGTAATAGGCAGAATAAGGTGGATAGTGGAAAGCTAGTGACACTAGATGACAAGGACAGTAATAGGTATAGTGGAAAAACAGAGATGAGCAGGAAGGGTAAAGAAAAGGAGGGTCTCTAATATATATTACACCAATAGTCGTAGTGCTAGGAATAAGATGGACGAGTTGAGATTAGTTGCAAGTACAGGTAATATTGATGTTTTGCAATAACTGAGACATGGTTTAATATGAAAAATCGGGACTTGCCTGCCGAATGTCACATTCAGGGTTTTAAATTGTTCCAAGTAGACAGAAGTATCGGGAAAGGGGTGGGGTGGCACTCTATGTCCGTGATCATTTAAATTGTTGCATAAAAACGGGTATAAAGTCTGAATTAACACATACAGAGTCTGTCTGGATAGAATTTTCAGAGGGGTGTGAAAAATTGATTTTAGGCGTGATTTACCGTCCTCCAAACTTAGATAGGGAACAAGGAGACTACTTTGGGAGGAAATTGTTAAGGCCACAAGACACGATAACGTAGTAATTCTAGGGGACTTTAACTTTAGTCAGATTGATTGGAATTTCATGACAGGAATTTAGAATCTAACGACTTTTTAGAAGTAGTTCAGGATTGCTTTTGAAGCAGTTTGTAACAGAACCTACAAGGGAAATAACCTACTTGACTTGGTTCTGGCAAGCAAGAAACCCTTGTTAATAATTTAGAAATTACAGAGGAACTCGGCTCAAGCGACCACAAGTCAATTACCTTTAGCATTGAATGGATGTATGATAGTAGGGATAATTCAGTAATGGTCCCAGATTTTCGCTTAGCAGATTATAATGGACTTAGAGAACACTTATCAACTGTGGACTGGGGTGAAGAAGAGGTATCAATATGACAGTTTTCTTAACACTATACAGGCTGCCCAAAGAACATTTATCCCGTATAAAGAAATTAGATCAAGTAGAAATGACCCAAAATGGATGAATAATAGGCTCAAATATCTTTTAGGGCAGAAGAAAGGAATTTATAGGCGCATAAAAAGAGGTGAGGTCATCTTATAAATCAGTATACTGACATTAAGAGGACGTTAAAAGGGAATAAGAAAAGCTAAACGGGACTATGAAATTAAAGTTGCTAGGGATTCAAAAACTAACCCAAAAAGTTTTTCCAGGTTTATAGAACAAAAGTTAGGGATAAGATAGGTCCCCTTAAAAATAACTTTGGGCATCTTACTGACAAGGAGAATGATATGTGCTCTATTTTTAATAATTATTTTCTCTCGGTTTTCACACAGGAAGACATTAATAATATCCCAGTAATTAATTTTTACAGAGGCCCAGAAGAAGATAAATTATGTAATATCACAGTCACTAGCGAAATGATTATGAAACAGCTGGACCGACTGAAACAAAATAAATCGCCGGGTCCTGATGAGCTTTTGCAAGGGTTCTTAAGGAATGCAAAATGGAACTCTGTGAACCAATATCTAACATTTTAATTTATCTCTTCAAACAGGTGTAGTGTCTGATATGTGGAAGATGGCTAATGTAATTCCTATTTTTAAAGCAGGGGACAAGTCACTACCGTCAAACTACCGCCCAATAAGCCTGACCTCAATTGTAGGCAAATTACTAGAGTCAATTATAGCTGATATTATTAGAAGCCATCTAGATAACCATAATTTGATTAATGATACCCAGCATGGATTCACGAGGGCCGTTCCTGCCTATCTAATTTATTAACCTTCTTCAGTAAAGCTTTTGAGGCTGTTGATCACGATAAAGAATTCGATATTGTTTATTTAGACTTTAGTAAGGCTTTTGATAGAGTACCGCACCAGAGACTGTTAAAGAAAGTGGCAGCTCATGGCATTGGGGAAAAGTGCTGTCATGGATCGAGTCATGGCTCACCAATAGGAAGCAGAGAGTGTGCATAAATGGGGTTAAATCCGAATGGGGACTTGTAACAAGTGGTGTTCCACAGGGATCAGTCTTAGGCCCATTGTTATTTATAATATATATCAATGACCTTGATGAGGGAATTACTAGTGATATGAGCAAATTGCCGACGACACGAAGATAGGTAGGATAATTGATTCAAACATAGATGTCATAGAACTTCAGGAAGATTTAGACAAACTTAATTCGTGGTCAGAAAAGTGGCAGATGCAGTTCAATGTAGATAAATGCAAGGTTCTGAAGCTCGGGAGTGTCCATAACCCAAGCACTTATAAGTTAAATAACGTAGAACTTAGCCATACAGATTGCGAGAAGGACTTGGGGGTGATGGTAAGCAGCAACCTTAAACCAAGACAGCAATGCCTAAGCGTACGTAATAAGGCAAATAGATTACTGGGATTTATATCAAGAAGTGTTAGCAACAGAAGTCAGAGGTTATATTACAGCTTTATACATCATTAGTAAGGCCTCACCTAGATTACGCAGCTCAGTTCTGGTCTCCATATTACAGAATGGACATAAATTCGTTAGAAAACATTCAGCGTAGAATGACTAAATTAATACATAGCATTAGAAATCTTCCTTACGAAGAAAGATTGAAAACCCTAAAATTACATTCACTTGTAAGACGTAGAATGAGGGAGACATGATCGAGGTATACAAGTGGAAAATGGGTATTAACAAAGGGGATATAAATAAGGTCTTGAGGGTATCTCTCCAAGAGAGAACCCGCAATAATGGATTCAAGTTAGATAAGTTTAGATTTAGAAAGGATATAGGAAAGTATTGGTTTGGAAATAGGGTAGTTGATGAGTGGAACAGTCTGCCTAGTAGGGTTATTGAAGCTAGACCTTGGGTAGTTTCAAATTTAGGTTGGATAAATTCATGAGTGAGAGGGGTTGGATTTGAGTGGGACTCGCGCATGAGTGGGTAGAATTGTCAAAGCTTATTTCTTGGGTAGCATTGAAGATTGGGTTGAGCAAATATTCTGTTAGTGGGACGGATTGTGAAGGACCTGCCTAGTATGGGCCAACAGGCCTGCTGCAGTGTTCCTCCTTTCTTATGTTCTTATGTTCTTATGTAAGAAAGGTTAAGGGAAATCGGCCTGACGACACTGGAGGACAGGAGGGTTAGGAGAGACATGATAACGACATACAAAATACTGCGAGGAATTGACAAGGTCGACAGAGACAGGATTTTCCAGAGAGGGGACACAGAAACAAGGGGTCTCAATTGCTAGTTGAAGACTCAGATAAGTCAAAGAGATGTTAGGAAGTATTTCTTTAGTCACAGAGTTGTCAGGAAGTGGAATAGTCTGGCAAGTGATGTAGTGGAGGCAGGAACCATACATAGCTTTAAGACGAAGTATGATAAAGCTCATGGAGCAGAGAGAGAGAGGGGACCTAGTAGCGATCAGTGAAAAGGCGGGGCCAGGAGCTATGTCTCGGCCCCTGCAACCACAAACAGGTAAGTACATACAATCACCCACCCACCAACACACACACACACACACACACACCTACACACTGAGTGCTGCTGCCTCATATAAACAACATAGAAGTTATTGAGTGGTGGTCGATAAAGGATAGTGTGACGTCACCGCTTGGCACCACACCAAACACTACACTCCATCACTACACTACACGCCATCACTACACTACACGCCATCACTACACTACACGCCATCACTACACTACACGCCATCACTACACTACACGCCATCACTACACTACACATCACTACACTACACTCCATCACTACACTACACGCCATCACTACACTACACGCCATCACTACACTACACGCAATCACTACACTACACGTCAGCACTACACTACACGCCATCACTACACTACACGCCATCACTACACTACACGCCATCACTACACTACACG
Source organism: Cherax destructor (assembly GCA_009830355.1). Taxonomy (NCBI): domain Eukaryota; kingdom Metazoa; phylum Arthropoda; class Malacostraca; order Decapoda; family Parastacidae; genus Cherax; species Cherax destructor. The sequence goes on along the minus strand of WNWK01051762.1, from coordinate 1,255 downwards.
TCAGCACTACACTACACGCCATCACTACACTACACGCCATCACTACACTACACTCCATCACTCACTACACGCCATCACTACACTACACGCCATCACTACACTACACGTCAGCACTACACTACACGCCATCACTACACTACACGCCATCACTACACTACACTACACCCATCACTACACTACACTCCATCACTACACTACACGCCATCACTACACTACACGTCAGCACTACACTACACTCCATCACTACACTACACGCCATCACTACACTACACGCCATCACTACACTACACTCCATCACTACACTACACGCCATCACTACACTACACGCCATCACTACACTACACGCCATCACTACACTACACTACACTCCATCACTACACTACACTCCATCACTACACTACACTCCATCACTACACTACACGCCATCACTACACTACACGTCAGCACTACACTACACGCCATCACTACACTACACGCCATCACTACACTACACTACACTCCATCACTACACTACACGCCATCACTACACTACACGCCATCATTACACTACACGCCATCACTACACACACTCCAGCACTACACTACACTCCAGCACTACACTACACGCCATCACTACACTACACGCCATCACTCACTCACGACATCACTACACACACGCCATCACTACACTACACTCCATCACTACACTACACGCCATCACTACACTACACGCCATCACTACACTACACGCCATCACTACACTACACGCCATCACTACACTACACCCAGCACACACACACGCCATCACTACACTACACGCCATCACCACACTACACGCCATCACTACACTACACGCCATCACTACACTACCGCCATCACTACACTACACGCCATCACTAAACTACACGCCATCACTACACTACACGCCATCCCCTACACTACACGCCATCACTACACTACACTCCAGCACCACACTACACTCCATCACCACTACACGCCATCACTACCACACGCCATCACTACACTCCCCCCTCCCCACACTACACGCCATCACTACACTACATCCATCACTACACTACACGCCACACTACACAAAGCCATCCTAACCATCCTACACTACACGTCAGCACCACTCCCCATCACTACACTACACGCACACTACACTACACGCCATCCTACACTACCCAGCACTACACTACACGCAGCACTAAATCGCCTCACTACACTCCGTCAGCACTACACTCCCCCATCCTACACTACGTCAGCACTACACTAC
>WNWK01051761.1:0-12383 GCA_009830355.1 Cherax destructor | reverse complement strand
GGTGCCAGCATGGTCCACTGCTGGTGCTCGCGGCTGCCGCACCACCACTACCAGTTGCATGCATACTCATACCAATTGCAAAGCTATCATCATCATTTTCACTATCACTTCCTGTTGTACGCCCACGGGATATCTGAGATGTACTCCTAACCCTTGGAAGAGCATATGGCACACTACCAGAGCGCATATACCGTCGTATATACTGACGTCACTGGTGAATATTCCTCTTCACTCGCGCTACTGAACTATTTCGAAGGGCTTGGAGTTCATAGTCACTATCAGTATCATCACTATTGCTCATCCGAGTCTGGGACATTAGAAAATAGGAGTTTCCGCTCGCTCTGGTACAACTAGCCGTGAACAAGATGCCACAGCACCAGAGGTGGACGGCTGTGGGTTGTCTGGGTTTTCCTCACTTATACCGGTATTATGGCTTACCAGTTTCGGTCACAACCGCCTCAAAACCTTGAAAGTCACCGCCACTAACACTCCCATCACTGTTAGAACTGTCACTGATGAATAAAAGTGTCCCAATTCGCCGAGGAGTAAGGTGTTTCTTGCTGCGAGGCATGGTGGAAGGTACTGAAATGGTGTTCCCACAATGCACCAACTGGGTGCCCGATTTTTCCTACTGCGCACACTGACCGCGCAGACCCATTCTCTCATCCCTAGGCCTACCAGCTGTTTCCCGCTTAATTTGAAGCGTTAGAATTTACGCTGCATTTAGTACAAGGTAATTCACTCAAACGGTTAATATCACTAAGAGTGTCTTATTAGTCTTCATGCCATATTAATAATGAGCACAAGTGTTTGTATTATGGTATAATACAAACGTGGAAGTCAGGAACGTAGGAAGTCAGGTGGGGAGGTATGGTAGCCAGCCATGCCACCCCACCCCATCCACTCATAATAAACTACTACATTTAAAGCGTCCCAGAGCGATAAAATGCATATACAGTTCACTCATTACTTACTTTAAAATATTTGTTGTCTTAATGTAATGTGAGAGGCGTAGTAAACGAGATAAAACAAATAAACGAGAGAATGAATAAATGAGAGGCCAGAGACGCGGAGTACGTAGTATAAACGAACAGACAAAAACGCCTAGTTTTGCCTCACAGTGAAGTATAGTGGTACCTCGGTTAACGATATTTTTCGTTCCAGAATGCTGTTCAAGTGCCATTACCAAACGAATTTATCCCCATAAGGAATAATGTAAAATAGACTAGTCCAAATAGACTAGACCCCAAAAATACACTTATAAAAGCATTTAAAAAATAAACTTACATAAAAGGGCGAGTTTGGGGACCATCGTTAACCGAGGTACCACTGTAAGTTTATTCAGGTATACACAATACAGTTACATAGATTATTATACATAGCAGATGTGTAGAGAACCCAGATAACCCAAAAGTCAAAGTGACTTATACCCCCAGTGTAAATAAGTCACTGACTTTTTTTGGGTTATCCTAGGTTCTCCACACATATGCTGCTATGTATAAAATCTATGCTGCGCTGTGTGACCCTTGTAGGTTTAGCTTTTATATAATAATAATCTATGTAACTGTATTTGTGTATATGTACATGGAAAACTTACTTCCTTACTATGAACCAAAACCAGACGTGCTCGCCTGCTTGTTTATATGCATACGTACTCTGCGTCTCTGGCCTCTCGTTTATTCATTCTCTCTATCTCGTTTATTTGTTTTATCTTGTTTACTCACCTCTCACCCTACATTAAGAGTACAAATATTTTAAGGTAAGTAATGAGTGAACTGTATATGCATTTTATTGCGCTGGGATGCTTTAAATGTTGTAGTTTATTATGAGTGGATGGGGTGTGGCTGCCATAACTCCCCACACCTGACTTCTACAAATAAATACTACTCACCTCTCACCCAACATTAGGACTACAAATATTTTAAGGTAAGTAATGAGTGCATTCATACACACATACCAAGACATATAAGAGAGGAGCTACGACGACGTTCGCCCGACTTGGACCGAGTCGGGCCGAAACGCTATCGAAGCTCCTCTTTATATGTGCGGGTTGTGTGTGTATTGTTCCAGCCACGGTATTGTGCCTTTTTGTTATTTATGAGTGCACTATATGTGTGCATATTTTATTTTATAGTTTTTAATACCTAGTTCTATTGCCAACTTAATACAGTGTTACCTCGGTTTTCGACAGCTCCCAACTCAACAATTATGTAAGTGTATTATTGTAAGTGCTTTTGTAAGTGTATTTTTGGGGTCTGAAACGGACTAATCTAATTTACATTTATCCTTATGGGAACAAATTTGTTCAGTAACGGTGCTTGAACAGCATTCTGGAATGAATTATTGTTATGGGGTATTATGGACTTGTTATGGGGGCTATGGAACCCAGCATGTATTGTTGTAATTAAATAACATGAATGCCTAGTTATATTGAATTAATCAGGAGTACTGCTTAGTTGAGAGTTTAAGTCTTGGCCAGTCTTAAAAGCTTAAAAGCTGAATTACCTGATCTCTCAATATAATAGGTTATATAAATAATGCACACATTTAATTAAGTAAATATATTAAGTTGCATGTCTCATTGTAATAACTTAAGAGATGTTGAGAGGATGCAAAGTGATGTGGATATTTTGAGGGGGAGGAGCTTAGAGAGATGCTGGCTTCCCACAATCCCTTCCTGAGAGAGAACAATGGCGGTGGAGTGAGCTGTTGTGGTTGGTGCTTATCTTATCTTGGCTTCAGGGCTGAATGAGTGCCCAAAAGGTAATGGGAAGGGTTGTAGATCGATGTTACCATGACATTCTGTGATCTTCAGTGTATCAAGACACTGGAGGGTTAAGAAATGTTGAGAAAGAGAGAGTTGAAGGTGGCAGCTGAGCCATGTGCTTTGGGAAAGGCTGATTATATGTTTAGGAGTGGAGATCTGTATATTATATGTATATACTTCTTAATATAGCTCTATTTTTATAATGTTGGTTTAAATAACCTTTAAGAGGAATGAAAAAGAATTAAGTTTTCAGATGCAGCAGCTAACCTGAGTAAGTATCTTATAGCCTAATATTGTCCTCCTTTTACCCTAAGACCTTTTAAGTAAATACCCTATGCTAGTACATGTAGAACCTTGATGATTAATAAGGGAAAATAACATAACATGGGGGCCTTAACCGGGAGTTATTTGACTGTTAAAATAACTCAAAACATTCTTTGAGATGTACTGGTATGAGATAATGTTATGAGTCACATGTTTTGTAGGATAAAATTTACCTTGTAGAATTTACCTTGTAAAAATTACCTTGGTGGTGTCAGTGGAAGGTTCATGTATTAGTTTACAGGTTGTTTTCTCCAGAGTGGGGATTAAAGTTGAGTAACACATTTTGTTTGTGGTTATGGTAGAGTGCCATGTGAAGATTTTTCCATAGAACTTGTGTTATTATTTTTATGTACCTGTGTAAAGACCTTGTCCATTGATGCTGTGCAGGAATTTAAGGGTAAATATGTCAGAAGCTGAATCTTTAGAATTTTCTGGCTTCAGTGAGGAGGTAAATAATTCATCAGTAAACATGTCTGTTAACAGTGAACAGGAGGAATCACCTCCTGAAGGTAATAAGGAAGCGATGATGAAACTTGAGATAGCTTTGATGGCAGCTAGGACAAAATTCTTAGAAACTCAGGAGAGAGTAAGTAAAGGGTTAGGAGGTTTAGACCAAGGGCCTGAGCAGTACTTTAACCTAACTAAAGCTGCAAATTTTGTCCCTAAGTTTACAGAGAATGACCCAGACAGATATTTTTCCTTTTTTGAGAAGACTGCTCTGGGTTTGGCTCTACTCTCATCTCCTGATCAGGAAGATGCCATCCTGGAGTACCAGTTGCCTGCTGGATTTACCGCAGCGGAGGCACAGGCCTGTCGGTGCTGGCTTTCACAGTGGGCTTTGTGTGTAGTCCTTGCATTGTAAAAATGTATTATGTTGATAACCACTAAAGTAGTTAATGGTTACACCCTGCAGTATGGGGATGTGGTTAAACTGTTTTCTAGTAACCTCTGCACTCTGTTCTAGTACTGTTCCATTCATGGGTTTTGTTTGGTGTATGGTAAGGGCAGAATTGCATGTTTATGCTGGGAAGGTTCAGTGGAGCCATGAGATTGTAGATTGCCATGTTGTATGTCACCTTGTTGTATAACTGTACAGTGAAGAGTAATTATGGTGCTGGGGTATATGTAAAACCTCTAGTAGTGTTACTACCACCTTTAGGCTAAGACCTTATTTTCCCTAGCCGTATCCTGCGGGACACTGCTAGCTTTTGTGAGACTCCATCTTATAAGACTCCGTCTTTATAAGACTCCGTCTTTATAAGACTCTGTCTTTATAAGACTCCGTCTGGAGGTGGGGGTGTTATGGGGTATTATGGACTTGTTATGGGGGCTATGGAACCCAGCATGTATTGTTGTAATTAAATAACATGAATGCCTAGTTATATTGAATTAATCAGGAGTACTGCTTAGTTGAGAGTTTAAGTCTTGGCCAGTCTTAAAAGCTTAAAAGCTGAATTACCTGATCTCTCAATATAATAGGTTATATAAATAATGCACACATTTAATTAAGTAAATATATTAAGTTGCATGTCTCATTGTAATAACTTAAGAGATGTTGAGAGGATGCAAAGTGATGTGGATATTTTGAGGGGGAGGAGCTTAGAGAGATGCTGGCTTCCCACAATCCCTTCCTGAGAGAGAACAATGGCGGTGGAGTGAGCTGTTGTGGTTGGTGCTTATCTTATCTTGGCTTCAGGGCTGAATGAGTGCCCAAAAGGTAATGGGAAGGGTTGTAGATCGATGTTACCATGACATTCTGTGATCTTCAGTGTATCAAGACACTGGAGGGTTAAGAAATGTTGAGAAAGAGAGAGTTGAAGGTGGCAGCTGAGCCATGTGCTTTGGGAAAGGCTGATTATATGTTTAGGAGTGGAGATCTGTATATTATATGTATATACTTCTTAATATAGCTCTATTTTTATAATGTTGGTTTAAATAACCTTTAAGAGGAATGAAAAAGAATTAAGTTTTCAGATGCAGCAGCTAACCTGAGTAAGTATCTTATAGCCTAATATTGTCCTCCTTTTACCCTAAGACCTTTTAAGTAAATACCCTATGCTAGTACATGTTGAACCTTGATGATTAATAAGGGAAAATAACATAACAATTATCGACGAAAACAGAGGTACCGAGGTATTAAAAAACAACAGACATAGCCCCATTCCACAAAGGGGCAGTAAGCAATAGCAAAGAACTAGAGACCAATAGCACTAACATCACATATCATAAAAATCTTTGAAAGGGTTCTAAGAAGCAAGATTGCCACTCCTCTAGATATCCATCAATTACACAACCCAGGGCAGCATAGGTTTAGAGCAGATCGCTCCTGTCTGTCCCAACTAATGGACCACTATGACAAGGTCCTGGATGCTCTAGAAGACACAGAATGCAGATGTTATATACACAGACTTTGCAAAAGCCTTTGACAAGTGAGACAATGGTGTAATAGCACACAAAATGCGTGATAAAGGAATAATAGGAAAAGGTGGAAATAAATGGTATAAAATACTGACACAATGGAAAGATAAACACATAAGCAGTATAATGTGATCCTTTATTGACAAAGTTTCGCCCACGCAGTGGGCTTTATCGAGTCACAAACAGATCTACCTGGATAAAAGATACATGAGTATTTATAGGATTTAGTCAGGTGGAGAATGCTGCATGTGACAATCTTCATAGTAGGGTGATAGAGTCTAAAACCTTGGGCAACTTTGAAAAGAGATTGGATAAGTATATGGGTAGACCTTCTGCAGTGTTCCATTCTTAAGTTCTTATGTGGGATAGCGATGAAGAAGTTTCTTTGCAATAGGTTCAGCTATGTTGTAGAAGCCATTGTTCTGGTTGAAGTTGTTGGATATGCAGATAAGTGGTGACAAGGACAGCAATAGTTATAGTGGAAAAACAGAAATGAACAGGAAGAGTAAAGAGAAGGGAGGTTTTCTGAATATTTTTTATACGTACTAATAGTCGTAGTGCGAGAAATATGATGGATGAATTGAGATTAGTTGCAAGTGCAGGTAATAATGATGTTTTTACATTAACTGAGACGTGGTTTAATACGAAAAACCGGGACATACCTGCTGAATGTCACATTCAGGGTTTTAGATTGTTCAAGTAGACAGAAGTATTGGGAAGGGTGGGTGGCACTCTATGTCCGTGATCTTTGAAATTGTTGCATAAAAACGGGTATAAAGTCTGAAATAATACATAGTCTGTCTGGATAGAATTTTCAGAGGTGTGTGAAAAATTGATTTTAGGCGTGATATACCGTCCTCCAAACTTAGATAGGGAACAAGGGAGACTACTTTGGGAGAAAATTGTTAAGGCCACAAGGCATGATAACGTAGTAATTCTAGGGGACTAACTTTAGTCTGATTGGAATTTCTTGACAGGTAATTTAGAATCTAACGACTTTTTAGAACTAGTTCAGGATTGTTTTTTGAAGCAGTTTCTGACAGAACCTACAAGGGAAAATAACCTACTTGACTTGGTTCTGGCAAACAAGGAAACCCTTGTTAATAATTTAGAAATAACAGAGGAACTTGGCACAAGCGACCACAAATCAATTACCTTTAGCATTGAATGGATGTATGATAGTAGGGATAATTCATTAACTGTCCCAGATTTTCGCTTAGCTGATTACAAGGGGCTTAGAGAACACTTATCTGTGAACTGGGGTAACGAAGAGAGCTATCAATATGACAGCTTTCTTAACACTGTACAGGCTGCCCAAAGAACATTTATCCTGTATAAAGAAATTAGATCAAGTAGAAATGACCCAAAATGGATGAATAATAGGCTCAAATATCTTTTAGGGCAGAAGAAAGGAATTTATAGGCGCATAAAAGGAGGTGAGGGTCATTTTATAAATCAGTATACTGACATTAAGAGGGACGTAAAAAAGGGGATAAGAAAAGCTAAACGGGACTATGAAATTAAAGTTGCTAGGGATTCAAAAACTAACCCCAAAAGTTTTTTCCAAGTTTATAGAACAAAAGTTTGAGATAAGATAGGTTCCCTTAACCCTTAAACTGTCCAAACGTAGATATACGTTTGTACGCGTACTGCTCCGAACGTAGATCAACGTTTTATTTTTCATTCCTTCAAATTTAGTGCAATTGGCCTGAGTCGCCTAGACATGAGAGAATGGGTCTGCGCCCTCAGTGTGCGCAGTATTAAAAAAATCTGGGACCACTTAGTACCTTGTGGGAGCACTAGTTCAATTGAGTGCCAGCTGGAGCAAATAATGTGGCAAACCACCATGGATTCACTGATGTCATGTCGCATTAACACTCCCCTTATAAGAGGAAAGTAAAAATAGGTTCGATAAATACACGAGTGGCTGTGGGTGGGTGTGAGTTGGACCTGACTAGCTTGTGCTACTAGGTCTGATGCTGTGCTCCTTCCTTCAGAGGATGTGACCTGACTAGGTGGGTCATTGGTCTAAGCTGGGGGGTGACATGGACCTGCCTTGCATGGGCCAGTAGGCCTTCAGCAGTGTTCCTTCTTTTTTATGTTCTTATATATTCGGCAGGCTGGCTTTGGCTGTCTCTGTGTCTATATCTCTGTCTATATCTGTCTATCTGTCTATATCTCTGTCTATCTGTCTATATCTCTGTCTATCTGTCTATATCTCTGTCTATCTGTCTATATCTCTGTCTATATCTGTCTATCTGTCTATATCTCTGTCTAGTATATCTGTCTATATCTATCTGTCCTATATCTCTGTATCTGTGAATATCTGTCTATCTATATATATATCTGTAATATCTCTCACATGTACACATAAGTACAGTTATTATACAGTGTAAATTACCTAGGATAACCCAAAAATTCCAGGCAAAGTGCTATACAATGCTTGTATATATAAGACATAATACGCATGACTGGCAAGTAATACGCATTGTCACTTCTGCATCGCGTATAATACCTGTTGGCTTACGAGCCGCACTCAAACTGAGACAAGCAGACGGAAAGACACACACACACACAGGCAGACGGAAAGATACACACACAGGCAGATGGAAAGATACACACACAGGCAGACGGAAAGATACACACACAGGCAGACGGAAAGACAGATAAGCAGAGCTAGACAGACAGACAGACAGATAGACAGTGGAAACAAGGAGAGGGTTCCCTGCTCCCATTCATCAATGTCATTGGGCTGTCAGTGTTATCTGACACTTGTCATAACACCATTAGTCAAGGAGTTTCATATTATACTCAAGGCACACATAGGCAGGCAAACAAAGACAGATAAGCCGAGCTAGACAGATAGATAGAAACATAGATAGACAGATAGACAGATACAGACAGTGAAAACAAAGCAAGGGTTCCTTGCACACATTCATTCATCAATGTCACTGTCTTATCAGTAGTTATCTGACAATTGTCATAACACCATTCTTCAAGGAGTTTCATATATACTCCAGGATGTCTGAAACATTGCTGGGACCTATAAATACTTTGTATATATTTATAGACAATAGTAAATGACCAAGGCAGGTGAAATTGTTCACCTGTTGGTGTCATTGTGACTATTTGAGTACTATTTCAGTACCTAATATTAGTGTTAGAACAAAGATTGGCTATGAAATCACAAGAACTATTATAAATTGTAATTACCAGAACATAAAAATTGTATAAAATAAAATAAAAACTAGAAAAAAAAGTATATTGGCATTACTTCTGCAAGCGGCAGGACTTGTTGTTGCCGTCAGGTGAGCATCCACCACTAACTTGTCAGGATTATATCTCGGTAAGTACTGGCCCTAAATTTTTTTTTTTTTAGCCTATCGTGTTTATAAAAATGCGCTCTTCATTTTAAAAAAAAAAAACGATTTTTTTTTTCAAAATACAGTGGACCCCCGAGTTTCGTAAAAACTTCACTCCTGAAGTCTGCTCAAGTGCCATTACCGAACGAATTTACTCCCTTAAGGAAAAATTTCACGTAGGTTAGTCTATTTCAGACCCCCAAAAATACACTTCCACAAGAACTTACAAAATTATACTTACATAATTGCACGATTTCCGGGGTATTCGTTAACCGAGGGTCCACTGTATTCGGAGCAGTGCGCGAGTGAACGTAGATCTACGTGTGGACAGTTTAAGGGTTAAAAATAACTCTGGGCATCTTACTGACAAGGAGAATGATATGTGCTCTATTTTTAATAATTATTTTCTCTCGATTTTCACACAGGAAGACACCAATAATATCCCAGTAATTAATTTTTATAGTGGCCCTGAAGAAGATAAATTACGTAATATGACAATCACTAGCGAAATGGTTATGAAACAAGTAGACCGACTGAAACAAAATAAATCGCCGGGTCCTGATGAGCTTTTTGCAAGGGTTCTTAACCCTTTGACTGTTTCGTCGTATATATGCTCTTACGAGCCACTGTTTCAGACGTATCAATACGCCTAAATTCAAGCGGCTTCAAATCAAACGGGAGAAAGCTGGTAGGCCCACATATGAGAGAATGGGTGTGTGTGGTCAGTGTGTGCAGTATAAAAAAAATCCTGCAGCATGCAGTACATAATGAGAGAAAAAAAACTCCGACTATTTTTTTGGATTAAAACGCCGACTTTGAGGTGTATTTACGTATAGTATTTATGGTTGTATTCTCTTTTTTTATGGTCTCATTTGATAGAATGGACAACATACTACAGAAATATAGATGATTTTGATTAGTTTTATGATGAAAACGAACCTTGAAATTGAGCTCAAAGTAGGAGAAATGTTCGATTTTTGCAAATGTTCAAGAGTAAACAAATCACGCCACGCGTCCAATACACATCAATTGGTAAGTCTAATATTCTTTCACAAGTGCACTGATATTATTTATACCATTTTTACAATAATGCAATAGTCTGCATAACGGTAAATCTTCTATTTTTTATGTGAATAAAAAATCAAAATAGAAAGCAAAAGTAATATAAGAGGGGCCTAAAGATGTGACTAATAAACAGATAACATCTTATTTTGGTGCCAGGAAGGTCTGCATTGTTTATTCTGGACCATATTTTGAAATTGACAACTTTTTTATTTTGCATGAAATTGGCCAAATTGCCAATTTCTGATCACTTTATTGGGTAGTTGAAATTGATAAATTGGTGGTTTCTTGTACTCAATCGATAGAACAAATGGAGTTCTAAAGAAATATCGATGAGTTTGGTCAACTGGTACAATGGAATTTATCTTAAATAGGGCTCAAAGTCGGCGAAATTGCCGATGCGTATATATTGCCGAGATCACTAACTTCGCGAGAGCATAATTCCATGAGTTTTCAATCAAATTTCAAACTTTTGGTGTCTTTACCATCGGGAAACGAGTCTCTATCATTTCATAGGAAAAATAATTTATTTATTTTTTTTTTTAATTTTGCAACAACAGGAGAGCACTCAGGATTGAGGGTTGCGACAGTCAAAGGGTTAAGGAATGCAAAATGGAACTCTGTGAACCATTAACTTTTTTAATCTATCTCTTCAAACAGGTGTAGTGTCTGATATGTGGAAGATGGCCAATGTAATTCCTATTTTTAAAGCAGGGGACAAGTCACTACCGTCAAATTACCACCCAATAAGCCTGACCTCAATTGTAGGCAAATTACTAGAGTCAATTATAGCTGATATTAGAAGAAGCCATCTAGATAACCATAATTTGATTAATGATACTCAGCATGGATTCACGAGGGGCCGTTCCTGCCTATCTAATTTATTAACCTTCTTCAGTAAAGCTTTTGAGGCTGTTGATCACGATAAAGAATTCGATATTGTTTATTTAGATTTTAGTAAGGCTTTTGATAGAGTACTGCACCAGAGACTATTAAAGAAAGTAGCAGCTCATGGCACTGGGGAAAAATTGCTGTCATGGATTGAGTCATGGCTCACTAATAGGAAGCAGAGTATGCATAAATGGGGTTAAATCCGAGTGGGGGTCTTGGGCCCGTTGTTGTTTATAATACACAGTCTCTCCTCACTTAGCGACGTACTCGTTTACCGACGCCTCGGACTTACGACGGGCTCTCTGACCATTGTTTGTACCTAAATATACAGTGGACCCTGGTTTTTGTTATTATTTTGTTCCAGAATGCTGCTCAAGTGCCATTACCAAATGAATTTATTCCCATAAGGAATAATGTAAAGTAGACTAGTCCTTTTAGACCCCCAAAAATACACTTACAAAAGCATTTAAAAAATACACTTACATAAAAGGAAAAGTTTGGAGCAGGACGAACACCGGGGGTCCACTGTATATTAGACCTAAGAACATAAGAAAGGAGGAACACTGCAGCAAGCCTGTTGGCCAATACTAGGCAGGTCCTTCACAATCCGTCCCACTAACAGAATATTTGCTCAACCCAATTTTCAATGCTACCCAAGAAATAAGCTTTGACAATTCTACCCAATCATGCGAGTCCCACTCAAATCCAACCCTCTCACTCATGAATTTATCCAACCTAAATTTGAAACTACCCAAGGTCCTAGCTTCAATAACCCTACTAGGCAGACTGTTCCACTGATGAACTACCCTATTTCCAAACCAATACTTTCCTATATCCTTTCTAAATCTAAACTTATCTAACTTGAATCCATTATTGCGGGTTCTCTCTTGGAGAGATATCCTCAAGACCTTATTTATATCCCCTTTGTTAATACCCATTTTCCACTTGTATACCTCGATCATGTCTCCCCTCATTCTACGTCTTACAAGTGAATGTAATTTTAGGGTCTTCAATCTTTCTTCGTAAGGAAGATTTCTAATGCTATGTATTAATTTAGTCATTCTACGCTGAATGTTTTCTAACGAATTTATGTCCATTCTGTAATATGGAGACCAAAACTGAGCTGCGTAATCTAGGTGAGGCCTTACTAATGATGTATAAAGCTGTAATATAACCTCTGGACTTCTGTTGCTAACACTTCTTGATATAAATCCCAGTAATCTATTTGCCTTATTACGTACGCTTAGGCATTGCTGTCTTGGTTTAAGGTTGCTGCTTACCATCACCCCCAAGTCCTTCTCGCAATCTGTATGGCTAAGTTCTACGTTATTTAACATAAAGTGCTTGGGTTATGGACACTCCGAGCTTCAGAACCTTGCATTTATCTACATTGAACTGCATCTACCACTTTTCTGACCACGAATTAAGTTTGTCTAAATCTTCCTGAAGTTCTATGACATCTATGTTTGAATCAATTATCCTACCTATCTTCGTGTCGTCGGCGAATTTGCTCATATCACTAGTAATTCCCTCGTCAAGGTCATTGATATATATTATAA
>WNWK01051760.1:0-12383 GCA_009830355.1 Cherax destructor | reverse complement strand
CCAAGGACCTCAACGGAATGGGATGGACTACGATACCTTCCCCTACCTAGGAACTAGAATGCCTGGGGAGAGAAGCTCCCAGGGTAAAACTGGGAAGGAAATAAGGAGGGAGGAGGAGGAGGAGGAGGAAAGGGAAAAGGGAGGATGGGGAAGATGGGAAAAGGGAGGGGGATTGGGGAATTGTCTGGTCTGAGGAAGAAGACCAAGAGGTCCAATCCTCAGACCGATAGCCTCTTTACCAAGACAAGGAGCCCCCCTTAAAGAGGAGCAATATTCCAGCCTATATAGAACAAGTGACCTGAAAAGTGTCAACATGGGCTTGGCATCCCTGGTTTTGAAGGTTCTCATTATCCATCATGTCATTTTTCTAGCAGATGCGATTGCTACAGTGTTATGGTCCTTGAAGGTGAGATCCTCTGTCATGATCACTCCCAGGTCTTTGATATTTGTTTTTCGCTCTGTTGTGTGGTTGGAATTTGTTTTATACTCCGATGAGATTTTAATTTCCTCACGTTTTCCATATCAGAGTAATTGAATTTCTCATCATTGAACTTCATATTCTTTTCTGAAGCCAATTTAAAGATTTGGTTGATGTCTGCTTGGAGTTTTGCAGTGTCTTCAATAGTGGAAACTGTCATGCAGATTTGGGTGTCATCTGCAAAGGAAGACATGGCACTGTGGTTTATATCCCTGTCTATATCCGATATGAGGATGAGGAACAGGATGGGAGTGAGTACTGTGCATTGTGGAACAGAGCTTTTCACCATAGCCGCCCAGACTTTACTCCATTGACTACTACTCTTTGTGTTCTACTTGTTAGGAAATTATAGATCCATCTACCAACTTTTCCTGTTATTCATTTATCACGCATTTTGTGTGTTATCACACCATGGTCACACTTATCGAAGGCTTTTGCGAAAGTCTGTGTATATAACATCTGCATTCTGTTTGTCTTCTAGAGCATCCAGGACCTTGTCGTAGTGGTCCAGTAGTTGGGACAGACAGGAGCGACCTGCTCTAAACCCATGCTGCCCTGGGTTGTGTAATTGATGCTTGTCTAAATGAGTGGCGATCTTGCTTCTTAGAACCCTTTCAAAGATTTTTATGATATGGGATGTTAGTGCTATTGGTCTGTAGTTCTTTGCTATTTCTTTACTGCCGTGTTTGTGGAGTGGGGCTATGTCTGTTGTTTTTAGTAACTCTGGACGAACCCAGTATCCATGCTCCTCTCCATAGGATGTTAAAAGTACGTGATAGGGGCTTCTTGTAGTTCTTGATGAACACTGAGTTCCATGAGTCAGGGCCTGGAGCGGAGTGCATGGGCATGTCATTTATCGCCTTTTCAAAGTCATGTAGCATCAGGGTAATGTCAGATAGGCTTGCATCTACCAGATTCTGTGGCATTCTCATAAAAATTCATTTAGGTCTTCAACTTTCAGTCTGGTTAGCGGCTCGCTAAAAACTGAGTCATACTGGGACTTTAGTAACTCACTCATTTCCTTGCTGTCATCTGTGAAGGACCCATCTCCTTTTAGTAGGGGCCAAATAATGGATGTTGTTCTCGACTTTGATTTGGCCTAAGAAAAGAATCTACTACATGAGATATTAAACCAGGGAAGTGTTTTTGGGTATGCCCAAATGAAACCGAACTGTGGAATAAAATCACATTAATATTAAAAGATGACAACATTAAACCGGCCTTCATAATAAATATG
Source organism: Cherax destructor (assembly GCA_009830355.1). Taxonomy (NCBI): domain Eukaryota; kingdom Metazoa; phylum Arthropoda; class Malacostraca; order Decapoda; family Parastacidae; genus Cherax; species Cherax destructor. The sequence continues at coordinate 10,668 of WNWK01051760.1, read as the reverse complement.
ACAGTATTCTATAACAGTTGGGAAAAGAAAAAATCTGGGCCAGATGGTGCTATCGCCCCTGGTACAAATGTTGTCCTAGTAGATAGTAACTGTAAGAATGGAGAAATAAGGGAACAGGAGCTCTAGTGGGGAAACAGATGTAGACAAGGACATACAAAAACCAATGTTATAAACTAGCAATACCACGGTAGATAGTAAACAAGGGGATGCCCAAGGAAATACTGAAGATAAATTACCAGAAACAGCTGATGAAGGCTCCATTGTTAGCACTAGTGCAGAAGATAGAAATGAGACAGGAATACACGCTGTGGTTCGTACGTCAGTTTGTGTGCGGCCAGCAGTAACAGCCTGGTTGATCAGACCCTGATCCGCCATGAGGCCTGGTCTCAGACCAAGCCGCAGGGGCATTGACCCCCGAAACCCTCTCCAGGTAAACTCCAGGTAAACAATGACTTTTTTCATCCAAATTTGGACAAGACAATAGGGAACACAGTCACAAAAAAACAGGGCAAACGGAAACCAGGCCTATGCAAATATTATGCACTTGGTATCTGCAGGCATGGAATATCTCGGAAAACAGATGGGACATGCAATTATGACCACCCCAGAGAATGCCGTGCCCACATGACAACAGGAAAATGCAACCTCCCTTCCTGTAAGCTTTCCCACCCTGAAATGTGCCACTCATCAGTTCAGGAAAGACAGTGCTATAACCTATATTGCCAGACACACCACCTAAAGGGTACAAGAAGACATAGAACATCCAGACCATGGGGAAACCTGGGTAGCCAGAGCCACTCCAGAGAGTTTTTTTAGCACCAGGAAGGGAAAAAACTGGCAGGAAATGACAGAAATCGTACACCAACTGCAATCATTTCTGGAGAGGAATCACAGTCAATGGCCTCCACTCCAGAACAACAGATATTAGTGCCAGGAAAAAAAGACCCCCCCCCAAACCAACAATACCACCAATCCAACGACATTCATCTTTGCAAATTTACAGGGTCTAAAGCCAGTAATGAACATCAAAATATTTTACATCCATGGACTGCTTACAGAGTCAAATGCTATGTTTGTGGCTTTCACACACACCCACATAAAGGATCACTTGGACAATGAAATATGGATACTGGGCTACAACCTATACAGATGTGACAGAATGAACAGGCAAAAGGATGGGGAGGGGGGTTGGCCTGTATATCACAGTCACTTATATACTCAGAACTACTAAATTCCTCAAATGATGTAGTTGAAGTTTTAGCACTAAAGATCGAGAATCAAAACCTGTTCATCGTGGTTGTATACAATCCTCCAGATGCGACGTCCCAACAATTCGAGGAACAATTTCTGAAAATTGACCACTGTCTGGAAAACCTTCCAGCTCCTGCCCCCAACATCTTGCTCCTGGGGGATTTCACCCTAAGGCACCTAAAATGGAGGAATATTGCAAACAATGTGGTAGCAGAGATAACACCAGGAGGCAGCTCAGATGAAAACTCGCACAACACAAGCTTTTAAACATCTGCACCAAATTCACCTTAAACCAGCAAATAATCGAGCCTACAAGATTAGAGAATAAGCTGGACCTCATCTTCACTAACAATGATGATCTGATACGAATTGTCATCATATCAAAAACAATATACTCAGATAACAACATAATAGAGGTCCAGACATGTATGGGGGGCCCTAGATTGACAAAATGTGATCAGTCGCGAGGGAGCTTTCTCCAAATTCAAATTCAATAATAAAAACATAAGGTGGGACCAAGTAAACCAAGTCCTAAATGATATAAACTTGGAAGATAGCCTAAGCATCACAGATCCTAACCTATGTCTAGAACAAATTAACTCTGTGGCACTTGAGGTTTGCTCAAGGCAAATTCCCTTAAGGAAAAGGAGAAGATGTAAACTAGAAAGAGAGAGGCGCTCACTATACAGGCGAAGGCAAAGAATAACAGAGCAGATACAAAAGGCCAATATATCTGAAATACGTAGGGAGGCACTGGTCAGAGAAATAGCAAACATCGAATTAAAACTAAAGGAATCATACAGGAATCAAGAAACTCTGAAAGAACTAAAAGCCATAAATGAAATTGAAAGAAACCCTAAGTATTTCTTTTCTTATGCCAAATCAAAGTCGAGAACAACATCCAGTATTGGGCCCCTACTAAAACGGGATGGGTCCTACAGAGATGACAGCAAGGAAATGAGTGAGTTACTTAAGTCCAAGTATGACTCAGTTTTAGCGAGCCACTAACCAGACTGAAAGTCGAAGATCTAAATGATTTTTTTAAGAGAGTGCCACAGAACTTGGTAGACGCAAGCCTATCTTATATTACCCTGATGCCACATGATTTCGAAAACGCGATGACATGCCCATGCACTCTGTTCCAGGCCCAGACTCATGGAATTCCATGTTTTTCGAAAACTGCAAGAAGCCCCTATCACGTGCTTTGAACATCCTATGGAGAGGGAACATGGACATGGATCGTCCCGCAGTTACTAAAAACAACAGACATAGCCCCACTCCACAAAGGGGGCAGTAAAGCAATGGCAAAGAACTACAGACCAATAGCGCTAACGTCCCATATCATAAAAATTTCCCACATACCTCAGAGCTGCAACAAATGTAAATAATGTATTATTGTTGCCTTCTAATCAAATTACTTGTATGAAGATAATGGTGAGGTTCATATAGGTAATATATTTTTCACAATAATAATACAAGAAAACATCACCAGCTTCATAGGCACGGGCAGCGACACCCAAGCTCCGTACTTTACTGCAACAACCAGAGCTCATCAATGTTCCTAGTTGCAAGCACAACTGCACTAACCAACGTAGCACCCAGAATGACCCAAGAATACCATCAGTGAGACCTACAAATCGAATACATTGACGATCAAAGGAAGACTGCCCCTCAAACACAAAGCACCACCCCGCTGCCAAACGAACGCTTACTCTAAGCTTTGTATAAATACAGCTTCTCCTTCTTAACTCATCAACTTCTACTACTCCTGTGTTACTATGAAGCCTAACTTCAGAAGAAACAATGCCAAGATCACCAAGAAAACACCAAGAAATCTACTATTCAAGGGGCTAATGCTAGTGGGTGGTCCGGTGGCTAGAGCTCTCGCTTCACACACGGAGGGCCCGGGTTCGATTCCCGGCAGGTGGGAACATTTCAACGTTTTTCCCTACACCTGTTGTCATGTTCACCTAGCAGCAAATAGGTACCTGGGTTGTTAGTCGACTGGTGTGGGTCGCATCCTGGGGGACAAGATTAAGGACCCCAATGGAAATAAGACAGACAGTCCTCGATGACGCACTGAATTTCTTGGGTTATCCTGGGTGGCTAACCCTCCAGGGTTAAAAATCCGAAGATTCTTATATTATCTAAGTTTCCGTGCGGAGTACGAAAATAAATCGAAAAATATTGAAAATGGGTTTTGTTGACAGAAAAACAGATTAAGAATTTGGGAATATTTTGGTGAAAATCCCACTGTTTTACGACGTTTCTAAAGCAAATTATAGCTATTTGAAACATATTATGTTATGACGCCCAACATGAAAAAAATCGTGACCACAGGAGATGAATTATTTTTTTGTTTATTTTTATGTTTTTTTTCAGTCTAATTTTCTTTCTAATATACACTAAATTTACCACTCAACATCATTAAAAGTGTGGGCGGGGCTTATTAGAGTTGTGGGAGGAGCCAAGTGGCACCTAAGGTGTTCACAGAGGAGATAGAAGGGCCTCCAGAAAGGAGGAGAGTTAGGGTACACCATCAGGTGCTGGACACAATACACACAACTGAGGAGGAAGTGAAGAGGCTACTAAGCGAGCTAGATACCTCAAATGCGATGGGGCCGGATAACATCTCACCATGGGTCCTGAGAGAGGGAGCAGAGGAGATGTGTGTACCCATAACAACAATCTTCAACACATCTATCGAAACAGGGCAACTACCTGAGGTATGGAAGACAGCAAATGTAGTTCCAATTTTTAAAAAAAGGGGACAGGAACGTAGCACTAAACTACAGACCAGTGTCACTGACATGTATAGTATGCTAGGTCATGGAGAAGATAATCAGGAGAAGAGTGGTGGAGCACTTAGAAAGGAATGATCTTATCAATGACGGCCAACACGGTTTCAGGGACGGGAAATCCTGTGTCACAAACCTACTGGAGTTCTACGACAGGGTGACAGCAGTAAGACAAGAGAGAGAGAGGGGTGGGTAGATTGCATATTCTTGGACTGTAAGAAGGCGTTTGACACAGTTCCACACAAGAGATTAGTGCAGAAGCTGGAGGACCAGGCAGAGGTAACAGGGAAGGCACTACAATGGATCAGGGAATACATGTCAGGGAGACAGCAGCGAGTCATGGTACGTGGCGAGGTGTCAGAGTGGGAGCCGGTGATGAGTGGGGTTCCACAGGGGTCAGTCCTAGGACTGGTGCTGTTTCTGGTATTTGTGAACGACATGGCGGAAGGAATAGACTCTGAAGTGTCCCTGTTTCCAGATGATGTGAAGGTGATGAGAATTCAATCAGACGAGGACACAATAAGTGTCAGGGGCCCAAAATTGTTCAACTGCCTCCCAGCATACATCAGGGGGATTGCCAACAAACCCCTGGCTGTCTTCAAGCAGGCACTGGACAGGCACCTAAAGTCGGTACCTGACCAGCCGGGCTGTGGTTCGTACGTTGGACTGCGTGCAGCCAGCAGTAACAGCCTGGTTGATCAGGCTCTGGTCCAACAGGAGGCCTGGTCACGGACCGGGCCGCGGGGGCATTGACCCCTGGAATTCTCTACAGGTAGACTCCAGATCTGGACAGGCTGCAAGCCTGGTCCAGCAATTGGCTCCTGGAGTTCAACCCCACCAAGTGCAAAGTCATGAAGATTGGGGAAGGACAAAGAAGACCGCAGACGGAGTACAGTCTAGGGGGCCAGAGACTACAAACCTCAATCAAGGAAAAAGATCTTGGGGTGAGTATAACACCAGGCACATCTGAGGCGCACATCAACCAAATAACTGCTGCAGCATATGGGCGCCTAGCAAACCTAAGTACAGCATTTCGATATCTTAATAAAGAATCATTCAGGACCCTGTACACAGTGTACGTTAGGCCCATACTGGAGTATGCAGCACCAGTTTGGAACCCACACCTAGCCAAGCACGAAAAGAAGCTAGAGAAAGTGCAAAGGTTTGCAACAAGACTAGTCCCAGAGCTAAGGGTAGTCCATTGTCCTAGCACGCAAGGAGGAGGGAACAGGAGGATAACAGGAGAGATAGGAGGAAACATGATAATGACATATAAGATACTGAGAGGAATTGACAAGGTTGACAAAGACAGAATGTTCCAGAGATGGGCCACAGCAACAAGGGGACACATTTGGAAGTTGAAGACTCAGAAGAATCACAGAGATGTTAGGAAGTATTTCTTCAGTCACAGAGTGGTCGGGAAGTGGAATAGTTTGGGAAACGATGTAGTGTAGGCAGGTTCCATACATAGCTTTAAGAAGAGGTATGATAAAGCTAATGGCGCAGGGAGAGTGACCCGGTAGCGGACAGTGAAGAGGCGGGGCCAGGAGCTGAGACTCGACCCCTGCAACCACAACTAGGTGAGTACACACACACACACACACACACCTGCAACCACAATTAGGTGAGTACACACACACACACACAAAGCTTTACAACAAGACTAGTCCCAGAGCTAAGGGGATTGTCCTACGAAGAAAGGTTAAGGGAAATCGGCCTGTCGACACTAGAGGACAGGAGGGTTAGGGGAGACATGATAACTACATATAAAATACTGCGAGGAATAGATAAGGTGGACAGAGACAAGATGTTCCAGAGAGGGGGACACAGAAACAAGGGGTCACAGTTGGAAGTTGAAAACTCCTATGAGTCAAAGGGATGTTAGGAAGTATTTCTTCAGTCACAGAGTTGTCAGGAAGTGGAATAGCCTAGAAAGTGACGTAGTGGAGGCAGGAACCATACATAGTTTTAAGACAAGGTTTGATAAAGCTCATGGAGCAGGGAGAGAGAGGACCTAGTAGCAATCAGTGAAGAGGCGGGGCCAGGAGGTATGACTCGACCCCTGCAACCACAAATAGGTGAGTACACACACACACACACACATGGCTCACTGCACATGGCTCACTGCAGTGTTTTAGAATCTCAGGTTGAAGTGTTGAAGAAGGAGGTTCTACTTCTTCAGGAGGAAAATAGGAGGCTGAAGCTTCGCCTAGATGGGTGTGGGAGTGAGTGTGAGAGGGTTGGAGCTGGTAAGGAGGAAATGGTTACCAACAGTGAGAGTGGCAGCCGCTTTAAGTGGCAAGTGGTTCACAATTCAGGAAGAAGGAAGATAAAGAAGATTAACAGAGAAGATGTGAAGGTAGGAAATCGATTCTCTGTTCTCCAGGACGAGTGTACTTCAGTGGTTAGTGAGTGGCGAGTGGTACCCAGTAATGGGAGCAGCATCAAAATAAGGAAAGTTAAGAGAGAAGATTTGAAGGTAGGAAATAGCTTCTCTGTTATTCAGGATGAGTGTACTCCAGTGGGCAGTGAAGGTAAAGGTACTACTTCCCCTGCTAATAGAGGTAAGAGAATTCTTGTGGTAGGTGACTCACAGGTAAGATATATGGACCGTGCCTTCTGTAATAGGAATAGGGAGGTGAGGGAGAGGGTGTGCTTCCCTGGAGCTGGTGTTGGTGACATAGTCAACAGGTTGGATAATATCATGTCAGGTAATGGGAACAAGCCCATTATCTGTCTCAGTGCTGGTGGAAATGATATTGGGAAGGGTAGGAGAGAAGAGCTGCTGGATAAGTACAGGTCAGCTATAGAGCTAATCAAGTCTAAGGGAGGGGTCCCAATTATATGTAGCATCTTGCCTAGAAGGAGAGTGGGAAATGAATGGTTGTCTAGGGCAATTGGTGTAAATTGCTGGCTAGACAGATACTGCAAGGAACTTGCAGTCCCATTCATTGACAACTGGGAAAACTTTTATGGCAAACATGATATGTATGCAAGGGATGGGGTACATCTCTCTGGGACAGGGGTTGAAGCACTTGCCAACTCGATTGAGAGGGCCATTGCTGACATGCCTAGGATTTTAAACTGATAGAGGATAGAGGTATGGGTGTATATGGGAAACAGTCAGTTTGCAACACTAGGGCTGAAAACAGTAAATTTATAAAAGAAATTCATCATAAATTTACAAATAAAGACAATGGATCAGGTCAGCAAACAAAGGGAGACAGTAGAGGGAAACAAGAGACTAGCTCCCTTAAGGTTTACTATACTAATAGCAGGAGTGTAAGAAATAAGATAGATGAGTTAAGATTAATTGCAAGTGCAGGAAACATAGATATTATTGCTATAACAGAGACCTGGCTCAATCTGAAAGATAGAGAGTTGCCTTCTGAATGTCACATACAAGGCTATAAATTATTCCACACTGATAGGGTCAACAGGAAGGGTGGTGGAGTAGCGATGTATGTCAGAGACAATTTAAACTGTTGTGTTAGACAAGATATAAAATTAGAAGCGTCAGCCACTGAATCTGTTTGGTTACAGGTTCTTGAAGGCCGTGTAAAACTTATTTTGGGTGTGATTTACAGGCCCCCAAATCTTGATAGGGAGTGCAGTAAACTTCTATGGGATGAAATTCGTAAGGCATCTACACATGAAAATGTTGTGCTGATGGGAGATTTCAACTTTAGACAAATTGACTGGAGCAATTTGACAGGAAATTTAGAGTCAAGTGACTTTCTTGATACGATTCAGGATTGTTTTTTGAAACAGTTGGTGACAGAACCAACTAGAGGAAATAACCTGCTAGACTTGGTTCTTGCCAGCAGGGAATCGCTAATTAATAATCTTGAGGTTAATGATGAGCTTGGGGAAAGTGATCACAAATCACTCAGTTGTAATATATCATGGAATTACCCTAATAATGACAATCAAGTCTCTGTCCCTGACTTCCGCCTGGCTGATTTCATAGGACTGAAAAATTACCTGGGTGGGCTGAACTGGAATGCCCTGACAGTGGGTCAGGTAGGTGGTGATTGCCAATATGACGTTTTCCAGAGAACAGTTCTAGCTGCTCAGACAACTTATGTTCCTATTAGGGAAATCAGATCAAACAAAAATGATCCTAAATGGATGAACAATAGATTAAAACATCTCATTGGTAAAAAGAGAGGCATATATAGGCGAATCAAAAGAGGAGAGGGGCAATTAAGTAATCAATATATTCAGTTAAAGAGAGAAATAAAAAAGGGAATAAGAAAAGCAAAAAGAGACTATGAGGTTAAAGTTGCAAGAGAATCGAAAACTAACCCAAAAGGATTTTTTCAGGTATACAGAAGTTAGATTAGGGACAAGATAGGCCCACTCAAAAGTTACTCAGGTCAGCTCACCGTCAGTGATAAGGAAATGTGTAGAATTTTTAACACTTACTTCCTCTCAGTTTTTACACAGGAAGATACTAGCGATATTCCAGAAATAATAAATTATGTAGACCAGGACGATAGTAAACTATGCACGATCAGGGTCACAAGTGACATGGTCCTTAGACAAATAGATAAATTAAAACCTAACAAATCCCCAGGCCCTGATGAACTGTATGCAAGGGTTCTAAAGGAATGTAAAGAGGAGCTTAGCAAACCTATGGCTAATCTTTTCAACATATCACTGCAAACTGGCATGGTGCCAGATAAGTGGAAAATTGCAAATGTAATACCTATTTTCAAAGCAGGAGACAGGTCCTTAGCTTCGAACTATAGACCAATAAGCCTAACCTCCATAGTGGGAAAATTTATGGAATCAATAATTGCCGAGGCAATTCGCAGCCATCTTGAAAAGCATAAATTAATCAACGAATCTCAGCACGGTTTTACAAAAGGGCGTTCCTGCCTTACAAATTTAATAACTTTTTCACTAAGGTATTTGAGGAGGTAGATCATGGTAATGAATATGATATTGTGTATATGGACTTCAGTAAGGCTTTTGATAGAGTCCCACATCAGAGACTATTGAGGAAAATTAAGGCACACGGAATAGGAGAAATTTTTTCCTGGATAGAGGCATGGTTGACAAATAGGCAGCAGAGAGTTTGCATAAATGGGGAGAAATCAGAGTGGGGAAGCGTCACAAGTGGTGTTCCACAGGGGTCAGTATTGGGCCCCTTGTTGTTCACAATCTACATAAACGACATAGATGAGGGAATAAATAGCGACATAAGCAAGTTTGCCGATGACACCAAAATAGGCCGTCCAATTCATTCAAATGAGGACATTAGAGCACTCCAGGAAGATTTGAATAGACTGATGCAGTGGTCGGAGAAGTGGCAGATGCAGTTTAATATAGATAAATGCAAAGTTCTAAATATTGGACAGGACAATAACCATGCCACATATAAACTAAATAATGTAGATCTTAATACTACTGATTGCGAAAAGGATTTAGGAGTTCTGGTTAGCAGTAATCTAAAACCAAGACAGCAGTGCATAAGTGTTCGCAATAAAGCAAACAGAATCCTTGGCTTCATATCAAGAAGCATAAATAATAGGAGTCCTCAGGTTGTTCTTCAACTCTATATATCCTTGGTTAGGCCTCATCTAGATTATGCTGCACAGTTTTGGTCACCGTATTACAGAATGGATATAAATGCTCTGGAAAACGTACAAAGGAGGATGACTAAGTTGATTCCATGTATCAGAAATCTTCCCTATGAGGATAGACTGAGGGCCCTGAATCTGCACTCTCTAGAAAGGCGTAGAATTAGGGGGGATATGATTGAGGTGTATAAATGGAAAACAGGAATAAATAAAGGGGATGTAAATAGCGTGCTAAAAATATCTTGTATTGACAGGACTCGAAGCAATGGCTTTAAGTTGGATAAATTCAGATTCAGAAGGGATATAGGAAAGCATTGGTTTGGTAATAGAGTTGTCGATGAGTGGAACAAACTCCCGAGTACAGTTATAGAGGCTAAAACGTTGTGTAGTTTTAAAAATAGGCTAGATAAATATATGAGTGGGTGCGGGTGGGTGTGAGTTGTACCTGACTAGCTTGTGCTACTAGGTCAGATGCCGTGCTCCTTCCTTAAGTGAATGTAACCTGACCTGGCTGGGGCAGGGCATTGGATTAAGCCGGCGGGAGACTTGGACCTGCCTCGCATGGGCCAGTAGGCCTGCTGCAGTGTTCCTTCTTTCTTATGTTCTTATGTTCTTATGTGAATGACATGTGAATGTGAATGACATGACGGACGGGATAGACTCAGAAGTGTCTCTGTTCGCAGATACCCTGACTTTGCTCCCTGTAAATAAAACATTGCCACGTGTATGTGTGTGTACTCACCTAATTGTACTCACCTAATTGTGGTTGAAGGGGTCGAGACTCAGCTCCTGGCCCCGCCTCTTCGCTGTCCGCTACTGGGTCTCTGCTCTCCCTGCTCCATGAGCTTTATCATACCTCGTCTTAAAACTATGTATGGTTCCTGCCTCCACTATATCTTTCTCTAGACTATTCCACTTCCTGACTACTCTGTGGCTGAAGAAATGCTTCCTAACATCCCTTTGACTCATCTGAGTCTTCAGCTTCCAGTTGTGTCCCCTTGTTTCTGTGTTCCCTCTCTGGAACATCCTGT